>JAOXYH010124632.1:0-10310 GCA_028566455.1 Botula fusca
TGACTGGGATCCAGTTGCCCCGTGAACTGGTAATTTTGATGACGTCAGATGTGTAATCGCCAAACTTTTGACGGTGATAAATTACGGAAAATGTAATATGAATCTTGCGTGTTCTGTAAGCAGAGAGGTAAGACATACGAAACCTTGCATGCTTTCAAATTGCATTAAACTGCTTACAGTTCTTTACATTATGAAAATCGCCATTGCTACTGAAGTTAGTAAGTTAGAGTAAACCTTGTAGCTCATTGAAAACAACACTGTCGATTAAAATAATTCTTTTACAATGGAGTATATTTTTAATAGTTGTCTATTTGTAAAGATGCAACAAAAACGACAATCAAAGACTGAAGGTCTTGAGGGTCGCTAAATGTCAAACAAGGAAGGTTTCGAAGATTTCGCATGTTAAAACGTACTTCATTTTGCAGTAACCTACATTCTGCATGCTGACTGGCAATTTTAATATGAACACTGTGAACCATAGTGAGAGGCTGGGACCCGATTTAATATGCTTAATGATAATCTTGCATGGCAGAGAAAACATCCTTAAGAATTAGGCAGAAAAAGTTCGAAGAACTTTTCAGGTTTTAAATGCATTGTCAAAATTCTAAATAAAGACATTTATCCGTCAATGTATTCTTCGAGTTTACTGTCATGTTAAACATGAAATTAACAGAGTTCGATAAAAGTTCTAAGCGGGCAAGAAGGTTACCACATGCAATGTATGTCAAATTTATTCTTTAGTTCGATCTATTGCTGTATTCATTTTCACTAATTGGCCGTATAATCCAAATTAGAATCCTACTTTGAAAGCAATTTTGCATTGAAATTGTTAAAAACACACCTTTTACCTCGTTCAACCATTTAATGCATACTAGTTTAATTTTTTTTTGGGTATGCATTGGAAAACAGTTGATTATATTTTCCCATTAAATAGCCCTGTTCATAATACTGGTACAATATAACGGTAACGATTACATGTTTCAAAATTCTTTATTTACAAACCTATTGCCGATGGAAAATATCACATCACCTAATATTACTTTCGCATCGGTTTTCTTATGGCAAACAAAAAATTGAATATTTTCCAAAGGGACGTTGTCGCATGTTGCCGTAAAGACCGCATTCATTAGTTGGTTGTTCCAGTCGCCAGAAATTTTCTAAACGGTACTTTGATCTATATAGAACTCCGAAAGGGCGTTCCGTGTAAATTGTTCAATGATTTAGCAACAACGGAGAACAGACTTCTTTTATTCGGCTTATTGAAACCCGAAGTGTCGTAAGGCTTAGGTTAAATGATCTACTGGACAAAGAATGCGAACCTGTAAAGACTATGAAGGTCGTAGTTGGGAGTTTGTATTCTTTATTTCTATTACACTATTACATGTATTAAATATCAGTGGTCTCAGTTTGTAATGCCCGAATTCTCCAGTTACGGGGTCGGTTACGGTTGCCAGTCACGCTACCACGATCTGTCAACAATATCAATACGGGTAAATAAACAAAAACAATTGAACGTTTTTCATATGCATAGATGTTTTGCAAATGAATAATAATGATGCAAAATATCATTTATTGGTGAAATATTTTACAAATCGACCATTCCATGATACCTAATGAAACACTGAAGAACTCTTATTCTCGGATTGATAAACAAAATAAACTTAATGTTCGTAAGTAGATCCATGCGTAATGTTTTTCCACTTGATAACACATTTCCTAAACGACGTTCATTAGAAAAATATATAGACATGATAACAAAATAAAACTATAAAAAAGAATAATAAAAGCTGATATTTTACGGTTTCCGCATACAATAATTGGAACTCTTTCTTCATTCGCATGATTTATGGTGCTCAGATTTACATGTTGATTTCAGAAATTTGGATGGCAACGAGTTGCAGGAAAAAAAAACAGAGCTACAAGCAAAAAAGAAGATTTCAAAGAAGTGTTAAAAAAAAGCTAATTACTGGAATAATGCAGAATTCCTGAATTAATATTGGGTCAATTGAGATTTTTAGGGAGTGGTACGACTGCGAATTTAGTAATACACTTTACCTTCGCAAAGTAACTTGTTCGGTCTTTTCCAGATTTTTGGCTCATCAAAGCTTCACAAAACGTAATTGGATCAGTGATGTGTTGTCCAGGCTGCTACACTTTATACAAGCTTGATGCTATCAGAGATGTTATTGATGACTACTCCGGTCCAGTAATTAATGCAGACGATGTCTTCACAAAAGACAACGGTAATACTCAATACAAATAAGAAAATACAAGATTCAACATATAGTACTTCAGCCTCCAATGTCAATTTAGCGATAAGTACGAACCCCAACGAACCAGTAAAATAACAACTGAAAAAAGACTGGATAATGGCTCTAATAATCAGCACTTGGTACAGCCTGTCCCGACAAACTAACTAGTCCCTCCAACAAACCTGTCAATTGTTGAACAGTCATTTAGAGTACTGTATTGTTGACAAATATAGAGTAATTTAAACTGAATAAATATTAACCTCTTGCAATAACATGCAAAGCGAAAAAAAGATAACCTTATGTAAACAAGAGGCTCTCAAAGAGGCTGTATCGCCCACCTGGGCTTTGGTGGGCAATAACTCGTGCAAGAAGTCCCCGACAATTTCCGCGTATCGGAGATTTGTAGAGCTCGATTTGCTGATCATTTTGCTTTTACAGTTTGGTTCTATCTGTTATTGACTTGCTGATCATTTTTGCTTTTAAATTTCTTTCTATCTGTTACTTTTTCAAGATATTTACCATATTGTATTTCCCATATGGTCCTATGCTAAACTTTGTCCGTTGATGGTTGCACCATTTGATAGAAGGCAGGGTCAACTGACATAATTTTGAAAGTGTACCATCCAAGGATAATTTTTCTTAAATTGGTTCAGAAAAGAAGAATTCTTCTCATTTTTCCTAAAGGATAGGGTCCTATATTAAACTGTCTCCGCTGATGGTGGCCATCTGAGTAAAGAGTTGGGGGTCAGTGGACACAATTTTGAAAGTGTGCTACATGAGGTCTATCGGTACCCATTTTTCTTTTAATAGACTTTATTGGTTCAGTGAAGAAGAATTTTTCTCATTTTTCCCATAGGATGCTATGTTTAACTATCTCCGCTGATTGCCGCCATCTTAGACGGAGGTCAGGATCAATTGACATCCATGCAATTTTGCTTTTAAATTGGCTTGCTGGGTTCAGTGAAGAAGAATTTTTCTCATTTTTCCCATAGGGTCCAATGTAAAACTATCTCCGCTGATGGAGGCCATCTTAGACGGAGGTCGGGGTCAATGGACATAATTTTGAAGTGTACAACCTGAGGTCCATCCATACATCTTTCCTCTAAATAGGCTAGCTTGGTTCTGAGAGAAAATTTTTGCATTTTTTCCATTAGGTCCCATGTTAAACCATATCCGCTGACGGCGGCCATCTTAGACGGAGGTCGGAACTAATGGACACAATTTTGAAAGTGTACCACCTAAGGTCTATACATGCAACTTTTCCTTTGAATTAGCTTACTTGGTTCTGAGAATAAGAATTTTTCTCATTTTTCCCATAGGGTTCTATGTTAGAATATCTCCGCTGATTGCGGCCATCATAGACGAAGGTCCAGGTCAACGGACGCAGTTTTGAAAGCGTACCACCTTAGGTCCATCCATACCACTTTTCCTTTAAATTGCCTTGCTTGGTTCAATGAAGAAGAATATTTCTCATTTTCCCAATAGAGTTCTATGTTTAACTATCTCCGCTGATGGCGGCCATCTTATACGGAGGTCGGGGTCAATGGACACAATTTTGAAAGTGTACCACCTAAGGTCCATCCATGCAACTTTCCCTTTAAATTGGCTTGCTTGGTTCTGAGAAGAAGAATTTTTCTCATTTTCCCATAGGGTCCTATGTTAAACTAAGTCCGCTGTTCGCGGCCATCTTGGATCTTTGATCGGCACCCAAAATATAATTTTAGTAGAGAACCATCCTAGGATCATTCATGCCATAAGTTCCGTCTGCTTAATAGTTTCTGACAAGAAGATGTTTGAAATTTGATACAATCAGAACACATTATTGGCCCTGGCAGCCATGTTGAATATCCGATGATGAAGACCACGGAACACAATTCTGAAAGAGGACCATCCGAGGACCATTCCTGCCAAATATGGTTTGAATTTCTCTAGTGGTTTCAGAGGAGTTGATTTAAATGTGAAAAGCTAACGACGGACGGACGACAGACGACGAACGCCTTGGGAATGCAAAAGCTCACCCTGACCTTTGGCCAGGTGAGTTAAAAAGCAAAGAGCCTTTTTTTTCTCTCAATTGAAAGACAACTGTGAAATCATTCAAATACATATAAGCGTATTATTTGAGTGCTAGTAAATTAAGAGAAAACAGCACTGAAACAAGGAGGTGGATACATTTAAACTTATTCACTCTGAATTTCACTCTCATTTGACACATTTCACTGGTTTGTCAAAAAGAAAAGTCAGTCGAATAAACTGATGGTAACCGACATCTTATGCTGATGGAAGTGTATCTTGGTGATGAAAATGGCCTTTCGAACAACTGTCATTTGAAATATAATGATAATTGGTCGATAGACCCTACCAACGTAGAGCATCCAAAGTCCCTGTTTATTTGTACAATTTTTAAAAAAAATTACGAATGCCTGTAGTTTTTGACTAAATTTATAGTTGCATACCTAGTTCGTAGGTAACAAATGTTATCGTCGTTAACTTTCGTTAAACTGAATACCAATCTGGAACTCAAGTAAATGATCCAAACTCCAAAGCAGATATCATAAAATGAAAAGTAGACAGTAAGTGTCGAGTGAAGTTAAGTAAATGTTTAATACTATTAATTATGACTTTGAATTAAATGGATAAACGTATTCAAATATGGCATTCTAATGGCCATCAATACTATTTTTCACAGGAGAAGACAGGTGGATGTGTACATTGATGATGTTGAAGGGGTGGAAACTGAGATACACAAGTAATGCTAGAAACACAACATTTTGTCCTGAAGACACGGCAGAATTTATGAAACAACGTCGTCGATGGTTATTGTCTGATTATGCCAACGCTATTTTGGTTGTCCGAAAAATTCGCGAACTAGCGTCAAAAAATGATGCATTTTCTCTTTTATATAGTACCATGTGTGTGATGCAGTTATTTCTTATTATGTTGTTCTATCCTGGATCTACCATCGTCATGCTCTGCCTCGGTCTGGAATTAGCGAGTGGTTTGCCGCTGTATATCGTAACACCAGTAATCGCAGTTCTTATGTTAGGCTACTGTTTCCTGTTGCTGAGCAACTATTCATCGTCACTACAGATGGTTATTACCAAAGTCATAATTTTGGTATTTGGATTAGGAACGATTTATATTTTTGTGTCTACATCGTACATCATAATCCTGGATTTTGTTAAAGGTAGTGAATACATTTAATAAATATATATTTTAATAAACAAACCAGGTATAGATCACGCTTCACAGCAATTTATATACAGTCGATAAATATCAGCAGATATGGATTTGTTACGAATCACAACCACTTAAATTCTTTTCAATATTCATACTTACCTTCAGTTCACAGTACTCAAATCATATTTGTTCCGCTTCCGCTAACTGTCTTTCTCGTAATTGGAGATTTCTCCTAAACACGACTCATATGTTCCCGTTCGATACTTTAAGAAAACCTTTTTTTTTGTTTTCTTTAAGTGAGCCTCTGTGTAATAATACATCTTATCTTTGTTCATGTAAACCCACGTGTTTTATTTCGAAAAGGACATGTTCATATGATTTAATTTGTCATTGAATACAGGCTGTTGTTTTATCAGCGATATATTTAGCTCTTTCCATTTCCTGATGAAAAGACATTCTGACATTCTTCTGATTGTTATTATCTTTCTTACTCCCATTAGCTATTCGCATTGAGGTTTCTGATTGTTATTATCTTTCTTACTCCCATTAGCTATTCACATTGAGGTTTTTAACGGTTGGGGACATATTATTTTGAGTTTTGGTCTATGATATCGGTTACATGTAACCAAAATCTATCCGAAATTTTGTTGTGGACCCTTTCCCTTATACAGATATCTCCGCTAACACCCTAAACCTTGTGAGCGCTTCTCCTCTTAAACCATAAAAGATATCAACACAAAACTTTTGCATAATGTTCAGTGATGCGAGGCGTAAACTTGTTATAATTGGGTAGAAGGGATCTGATGACTTTTTGTAGGAGTTATTTCCCTTTATATATTTTGATTTGTTATGTATATACTTAAAAATCAAGAACCTTGAAAGATATTGACCTGGGACCTTTATCATATCTACTTGGGACCTTTGACCTTGTCGTTGGATCAAGATCACGATCTGATTTTTTTTAGCTTTCGGTCTTTCGAGTTCGTTTTCGAAATCGTACAACATACCGAACCAATATATATTCTAAATTGATCATTTATTGGTGTCGCAACACATCAATGGTCTATTTAAGTGATCTAGCAATTCCTTATAGGAGTTATTGCGCCTTTATAACTAATTTGACATTTATATGCCTGTAACTCGATAACTATCAGAGATAATGACTTGGAGTCTACTCTGAAGTTTCCCATAACCTTTGACCTTTACCTTGGTCAAAGGTTAAGAACATGTTAAAAGTTTTCATTTTTAACATTTCAGACTGTTTTTGCAACATTTTTCAACTATTTGAAGTGTTGATTATTGCGAAATGCATATTTATGTGATATGGAAGACCTTGTTGGTCTGGATAACCATCTAATGGGTTATTTTCCATTTATATTTGATTTTGCATAAATATGCCCGAATCTCAATACCTATAAAAGAAAATGACTTCGGATCTTCACAATAGGATCCAATGACCTTTAGTCACAAGATCAAAGGTCAAGGTCACATGAATATTCTTCATTTTTTCATATTTTTTCATTTTTTCATAATTTTGATCTATTGGTCAGGAATTGTTTATAAGCAGACAATTTTTTTATTGGAGTTATTGCCCCTTTTATTCTTTATTTGACATATATATGCCTAAAACGCAGCTAATATTGAATATAATGACTTGGGGTTTTAAATATAGGGTCCAATGACATTTGTCCTTGATCTTGATTAGAAGGTCAATGTCATCTCTTTTTTTGTATTTTTGACTATTTTGCAATATTTTGCAACTGTTTTGATGTGTTTTTAAAAGGATATATAAGTTTCTAATACAATCGAACCTCGTTATGTCGAACTGTGTTGTGTCAAAAACTCTGATGTGTGGAAGGAATTTGATGGTCCCGGCGAACTCTCGATCAAGCATTTTGCCGAGACCCTCCAAAAAATATGCCAATATACCTCGATGTGTCGAAGTCAGAACTTCGTTAAAGTTATTGAAATCCAGTGCAATTTAATAAAAAATAAACATTTTCTGTAACTACATGTAAATACACAGGTTGAATTGACGTGAGATATGTTAACATAACGATTAACATGGTATTGACACCTTAATGGCCTAATAAAACGACATTGTTTATGTGTGTATCCAAGCGGAACATTAGGGTGTTGATGAAATATTTCGCCAAAGTTATTTGTCAGAATGAAATTAGATGATCTTAGCAAGGTCATGACTGAGGATTACCACATTTGTCAGTGCCTGTTTTAACAAATCAAAATGTTTTATTTGATCTTGTCATAACTATACAACCGTGATATTTGTTTCGAAAGTAATATTAAATGATTAATAGCGACGGTTCTTGTGTAAACGTTTAACTTTTCTCATTAGGAGAGATTGTGAATGAATTGATTAATTGCCACTTTTCAAAAATAAAATAAAACTTTTTTTTCTATTTGAAATCGGTGAGACGACACATATATTCGATGAATGATCCGACTTTTGCAGTTTATGTAGTCACATTGAAACGGATATTGTATTACTCTCAGAAGAAAACTGACGTTACTCCTGAACGGATCCCAGATAACGCGAACACTTCCGTTTGGTCCCTTCAAGTGTAGACTGTAGGAGTTATGTCCCAATTTATACTTGAATGTGTATATACAGAGGTTCCCATAACCTTTTACCATAACACTGGTTACTAGGTCACATCGAGATCAAACTGTAAGTTTTCATTATTTTAATTTTTGGGCGTTTTTCAAAACTTTTTGACAGTTTGAAGTGTTTTAGTCGACTTTTTGGGGTGTTTTAGTACCTTGTCCATAAACAACGGCAGATAATCATCGGAATAGAGAGACCTATCAATTGTTCTTTGAACAATTTGAACAATTGTCATTTTCGTTTCCTGTTACTGTCGTTCGATAAATCATTAAGTATTATTATTTATCATGTATGTTGACAGGCTTTCAAAATGGACACTTTGAGCATGCGGAGGCATTCTTCTTGATGATTGTCTTTGTTGGCAGCTATTTATACGGAGCCATGTTGTACCCAAAAGACATATGGTTATTGGCGACAGGAATTGTGTATCTGTTCTTCGTTCCCTTTATGCACATTATTTTACCGTTGTATGCTGTGTGTAATATCGTTGATCAGTCTTGGGGAACACGAGATAATGTAAATATTTTGAAAATTTGTAATTACTGTAGATTCATGTTTATTAGTGATATACCAATTTTCGTGGATTTTGTGGGTTACAACAACCCACGGATTTCAATATCCGAAGAAATACAGATTTCCCCAAAATGACAGAACCACGAATTTAAGTATCTTCGTCAATGCACATTTATGTAGATCCTCGAAAATTGATTCCCTCGAATATAAAAGAACCCACAGTATTCAGTTTATCACATATCTATTGTAACGTTAACCTTTCATTTTGAGTACAGATTATTAAAATATAAAAGTGCACACGTATATAGGTGAGGAAGTTTACACATATATAATATACTTTGGATTTATTATATTTCATTTGATACCAATTATGTGGTATCCTTTGGTACTTGTAACCACGTCTTTCAATTTTAGGCGAAATGCATCTTTTATAATGTAATATTACTAGAAAATACCAAAAGCACAAAACTCGGTATCCTCGAGCTGTGAATTTTCACTGAGCAATGAAAAGTGATATCAACAAAATTTGTTGAATTAAGTAGGAAGAATTACTGAGATACTGAAACGTGTTTTACAAAAAAAAAGTTAAAAAGTGGCAATCTCTTTTATAATACAGAATATAGCAATAAACAATGCTAAGCGAATTTAAAAAATCCATCTATCGAAAACAAAAATTTGTGAAAATCGACATAACAACGCGATTATATAGAAGGAAACAATATTGAAAATCAATTTCTAGACAACGGGCACAAAATTGAAGCTGATATGCAATATCGTAATGGTTGCCATTAATGATATGTATTATGTTTTTATACATGCAGATGAAACTTGTCTTTGTGATTGCTAACATGCTGTATTGTTGCAGCATTCATATATTTGTGGGAATCATCACTGATTATTCTTATTTCTTTTCAACAGCAAAAGGCAAAGGTTCCAAAGATCTTCCAACTTCCAAAGATTAAAACGAAAATGAAGAAAACGATAAAGACAAAAACAGAGGGTATGCATGACTTTAATTGTTCGTTGTGCGAAATCAGATATTCCTGGTTATATATTGTATGATATACTCCCTGATTCGTTAGAGTTTCCTATTTTAGTGGTCGTTTTTTGTTTTCATTTTTAATTCTTTTTCGGTTTTTGGTTCGTCTAAAACGATAATAGCGTTCGTTCGTCTAGAATCGTCCGGTAATCTTATTGGGTGTATAATTGTAAGAATCGTTTTACACAAACGCTTATATCGTTCGTCTGCACACACGCAAGGAGGGTTCGTTCGTTTTACATGAACGCTAGGATCGTTCTTCTTTACGAACGCCAGGAGTGTTCATTCGTTTTGCACGAACGCTAGGATCGTCCGACCGCACACACGCAAGGATCATTCGTTTAACACGCCAAGATCGTTCCTTTTTTATGTACACATAGATCGTCTGCACTCGCAATATTCTTTCAGAATCATTCCTGTTTTATGCTATTTCTTTTGTGTTTATAATAGACTGAAATAACGCGATTGCAATTAAATAAATAAAGGTATAAATTCTATAAAGGTAAATATAACATAAAAGATATATAAATTAATCCTGCAACTGAAATACCCATATCGTAAATAATTACATGTACATGTATATATAAATCAACATTTTTGTTGAAAATGATCTAGTATATTTTCTATTTACATGATAATTAAAGATCATAAATGGAAAGATTAAATCTGCTTGAAAAAAGCAATGCTCAAATAAATAAATAGA
>JAOXYH010124741.1:0-10310 GCA_028566455.1 Botula fusca
GGCTGAATAAAACGTTTATATTTGTAAAAAAAAGAGTATTTGTTACTGTATAAAATGTTCTGAATATTCTTCCTTCACTTCAGCAGCTCTTCCATGCAGCCTATATAGCTGATCTTGAATCTAATAATGATTGTGTGCAGAGAGGCGTTTCCGTTGGCATTTACGTAAGTTTTTACTGTATAAACATATATATAATCTGAAGAAAAATTGACATTGAAACCACAATAAATGTGTAGAATTCAACATTAGTTTGTATCTTTGGGATAGATTGTCAAAAAAGTTTTTTTTCTTCCGTTTTATTCCCTAAATGATACAAGTACTACATGTATGACATTTAGACAGACAATAACTTGCTCGCCAGTCGTTTTTTTCATCATTTTCGATTCTCTGAGACTTTATTTGTTCATTCAAATATTTTATCCACAAACACAATTTGAAAAGATGTGACATTGAAATCCTCTCCATAAGAATTCATTCATCCGTAAGCTTGCGCCAATTGTTATACATTGTACGTCGACTAATAGCATATCATATGATCAGTCATCAACAACAAAACAATTGTCCATACTACAGAGTGGAAATTCAATGAGAGATCTCATACAGAAGCCATTTAAACTGTGAAAACAAAGACAATCTACAAATATGAAAATCCCAACTTTTTGCGAAGCACAAAGCTATTTTATAACAAAAACAAAGTGTTTCACCTTTAACAAAACAAAGAAAACATCAAATTGTACTACATTTGAATCGTTTAGGACGATAACCACCATTTATTACCTTTGTTTTCGGAGCATTGCCGAACGATTTTTGTCGACAGGAACACAGGTCAGAGGGTCTGGATGAGGGATTACAGAATAGAGAATAACAGCCTTTAAAACTAATGAATAGAGAAAAATGACCCCAAAAATTACTGATTAGAGAATAATAGGGTAAAAATAATTAAAAAATAGAGACTAGTTGTCTAAAAATAATGAATACAGAGAAATGGGTAAAAAATGTAATGAATGTAGAATAGGAGATACTCCAATCAAGACCCTAAAGACAGTTAACTTTTTGGTTTTAAGCGGTTTCGAACCCTTTTTACGGATGAATTAATTCTTGTAGAGAGGATTTATATTTCCCAATTGTCAATTGTGACCTACCGCACTTGACATGAACAATTTGGCGGGTGTTTCTAGAAAAGCAGAGCAAGCTTAGCCTACCGGTGCACAAGCATGCTCCATGCTCCCGGGTTTTGGTGGATTCCTAGTTGCTCATTGCATAATGATCTAGTGTTCTTTGTAATGTCTATCTTTGTTTTCTTGGCGTTGTCTATGCCCTAGATTTTCGGTTTTTGATCATTGTTCTAACCACGGTTTTCCTGTTTTCTCTTTCAATTGTTGACCCAGAGCATTCCTTTCCGTTTTCCTTCTAATATGGCAGGCTTTTGAGTTATATTTTGGTTATATTAATATTGCTTAAAATAACATCATAAATAATTTTTGAAACTGCCTATTACGTAGAATAAGAGTTGAGAAATAAATGTTTTTTACCTGTCAATAAATATTTGTTTTTTAAATCAAGACAATCTGTATGTAGAATCCTTTGCAGGCGTTGACACGTAGGGCGAGAGAGCGCAAGTTAGTGATGGTGTCTTCAGGTTTTGTTGTATGGACAATGTTGTTCTCCAGCTGGTTCCACTCTACTATTGCTTTCATTAATAATTGGAGTTTTTGTATTGGTCTTTTGACTATCCGGGCACTGATCTTCAAAAGATCAATATGGTTCATTATACACAATCACTGAATTTTTGGATTTTGTCTTGCCCCTGCTAAATTCAATGTATTCCAAGGAAAGCTTTGCTGGTATTTGCACCTCCATCACTTCGTCTAAGAAGATGAGTCCCTGTACTCGCCGTTATATCTTCTAAAGATGCAAGGTGTAGTTCCGGCAGCATATTGGTGACAAATCCTTCCTCCCAGCTTTTATAGTCCTTGACGAAACGTGCCCCTCTTCTTTGTTTTTTCTGTATTTGGTCTATTTCTTATTGTGGCGCAATATTCCAGTATGGATATCGGACCATTGATCTATATACGATTTTCTGGCATTCTTTGCGACAAGGTCGTAGGTTTCTCCTAAAACGCCCAATATCGAACTGGCTTTTTGTGATGTTTTGTGATGTGTGTGCTTCACCTAAAGTCGTCGAATCATGGGAGAAAAGCACTCATAGAAAACAATCAATGTTATATATTTTTAATACGGTATGCATGTGTAAATATAAATGTGATAAAAATGTAAAGTATCTTTTGAATACGGTATGTACAAAAAATAAAATTTAATGTGAATTAAAAAAAGTAAAAAAAAAAAAAAACAGGTGTCAGCGTGTTTTCTATCAGTGTTTTTTTTTTTCTCTCATTCAAAAACCTTTCGGCAGATAAGAAAACCAACTGCATAGCAAATTCCTTGTTATTTTGACGGTGTTCCGTCACTGATATGGCGTCAATCTCAATGAAATGTGTATTAAGTACACCCTGGATACAGTGCTCTACTTCATACTTACCTTTATCTCAACACTGATACCAATGGAATACTTCAGTCAAGGAACTGTAACTAGATGTACTTTTCCAATGGTTAACATCGCTGTTTAAACAGCGACAGAGATGTCTCCCTTTCATATGACGTGTTTGTATCTTAATATCGCGTTTGATTCGCTATCATAGGAGCCGTGCACGGTACGGAGACTTTTCGGACAGAGATAAACTCTCTGCAAAGAAAAAAAAAGATTGGACCTGCGCTCTTTTAAACCACATTTTATGGTGCAATATCTCGCTTTGTGTCCTGCAATAGATGACGGGATTCTAGTCTACATTTAAACAAAAAAAGAAAAGAAAAAAAAGAAATTATATTTGCTTGAAAACTTTTCTGGCACCACAAAGAAACTTGTACCTATAAAGTTTAATAGTATCTAGTAATACGGTTTTCTCAAAGAAGGTATATTTTGAATATAATATATACACGTAATAATGTATACGTTATATGTTTTTATTGTATTATTTTTTAGCAAAAGACACCTCTTCATTATGCTGCAGGAGCGGAACGAACCAAGGCCAGCGAGTTACTAATACTAAAAGCCTCAGACACAGAATGAAGAAATCAAGAGGTAGGCTTAGTGAATATCAACGTTTTGCCCGTCAAACTGTATTTGAAAAATATATCACGTGCAACACAATATCCATTTTGCATAAGAGTAAAGTTGTCCATTATAATTGTCTACATGTCTGTCAGTAATTTTAAGACATATAAGAAATAATTCTGAATTCCCAGTCGATATCATAATGTAAAATATTAAATCTTTTACATTGTTATATATATTAAATGCAATGTAAAAATTGCGCAACATCATTTATCATTATTAATTTTACAACCGATAAACAGCAAGAAAATCAAACAAACAAATACAGTCATGTACATATAATATAAATATGACAATTATACCATACAACACCATACATCTCAAGCTTTTCTTTAAACGAGATATACTTGGGGATAAAACAAGTTAGTATTCATGTTTTTTCTAGGACAGGACACCATTTCATTATGCTGCATTGTATGGGAAAACTGTGACAGCAGATACACTTATAAGAAGGGGAGCAAATTTAGAAGCGAAGACTTACTGGGTAAAAATAAAAAAAGCTGCCAATTTGTCTATACTGAACAATTGTATGTGATAAAGATGTAACAAGACCCCATGATGATAAAAAAAATTAACTTGATTGCCCATCAGTGGTCTATGATGTGTCATTCTCTGCAACTCCTTGATATATAAATTAGTTTCATTTCAACAAGGTAATAAGAAGGATTTCAAATATAAAGGAAAATCTCACTTGTCAAATTCACCCATATGGAAACAAAAATTTCTGGTTTCTCGGTCTAGGGCGCTGCCCATTATGCAGGCGACTGGGTGTCGCAGCGTCACAACGGTATAAGTTTCAGTCACGATGAGGGTGCGGTAAACATTTGTCAGCATCAAAATTTTATTCTGATATTGTTGAATCTAATTTTCAGACTTTTATGTAGACAGTTTTCAGTTTCTTTATTAGCGTTCCTATCAGTCATAAGAGTAATTTATTTCATTGTTATTGATTTGCCTTGAACTGTCTTCGTTGCAGGGTAAAATGCCACTTCCCAAGACTGCAGAGTCAAGAATGGCGGGTCCTACAGAATATCTTATATCAAAAGAAGCTGATCTGCTATCAGTGGATAAAGTAAGCCCTTGAACTAATCTATGATTTTCTTTTGCTTTTTTTCAAATATTCTTTCTCCACTTTGATAAAAGTGGATTGAGCTAAGCATTTGGTCATTGCTAAACTGGTTGTAATCATTTATTTTGCATTTTCACATCAAAGTCGATCAATCAGGATATATAAATTAATATCTGATTCTGACCCTCTACCTTACATATCTTGTTACTCCAGATACAACTTCAGATCACTCGAGAAAGAAAATATCGGATTAGCATGTAACCATTGTCAATAACTCATGAAATATCTAAATCATTATTCGGTTACATGCTTGCGGATAAATCTGCATTAGAGGAACACAGTTTAATCATAAAAACTTGCTACTTTCGCTGATAGCCGAAATATGACTAAAATAAAGGTAAAATTCTTCTTGATCAATCCGAACCTTTGGTGGTGTTTTGGCTTGCCCTTCCACCACATCATGTCAACAATATCCAAGGCAGCAAACACAAGGACACAAAGAATGACATACTTCTACTGTCTTTAATTAATGTTACATATACCTATGTAAGTTGAAGTTAAAAAAAAATAGGTGACAATTTAACTTGCGTGCTAAAAGCCTCTTTTCAGTAACTGAATATTCTTAACTATAATTGCAGGGAAAAACACCAAAAGATATGGCAACTGGATTTGCTAGAGAAATAGTCGGGGTACAATTCATTCAATGAAAATTTTAAATTAGTTTTGATACAATATGTCTATATTGTTAGTACAAAAGCTCTTAATTTCAAGAACCTTGCAAATATTCCAAAAATTAAAAGAAACTCAATACTGCTGTTTATTCTTTGAATACAAGAAAAGAAGGGCTATAGTGTATACATTCATGACACAAAATCCCTACACTTGACAAAACCTAAAGCAAAGGAACAGCGCTTTTATTGCTGTTCTCATCCCAGTCACAGTGAGGCCTTCAACACGGAACAAACGCACTTTACCGCAAGTTCAAGACGGCCCCTAGCACTGGTTTAAGTGGATTTTTTGCTAGATGTCGATAACGCTACATCTGTGCATTGAAGCAACTCATGACGTATATATGTATAAATTTCAAAGTCTTCTAAAATAATTGCTAATAGAAGCCAGGAAAAAGTGCAGTCGGATGGATAATCAGAAACCGAAAATCCAGGGTCAAAGACAAGGAAAAACATCACACGGAAACACAAAAACTAAAATAAAGTACTATACAAAACGGAAAACTAAATGAGCAACTCGCAATTCTAAAATTATCTTAAAATTTTAACAGAATCCATAGCATCAAATTACGTTTTGTACATGCAATTGAAGAATCTTTAGATTTCAGTTTTGATTTTAAAAGAAGTGCCTGTCGAAATGAAAAGCGATACTAAATTGTCAAAACAAATATATTTTCTTGTGTCCTTTTGCTGGGAAAGAAGGCAAATGACATGCTATCGTTTTCAGAACAACCCATTTCATAAATGACTGATTTCAGACTTTTAGTCAGTACAAAACAGAAAGAAAATTCTGTCAAACAAAACAAAACAAAACAAAAACAAAAATAAATAAATAAAAAGCAATTGAAGGATGTTCGCTGGTCAACTTTGCGCAGTTCTATAAGACTTTTGAAGTTCTCTGGATTTATCAATTCAAATGCATTAAAACTCTGTCCACATTGACCCTTATTTTTCGTCTCATATTTGCATTCCACATGTAACAGAATGTCATCTGACAAAATTATGAAAATTCCTAATTATTTCTCCATACCTTTGCAGCAGCATTAATGATCAATACAAAATCTAGGTAAAACCCTGAGAATTCCATTTCCCGCCAAATTTTCAGTCAATAACATTTTGAAAATGACCACGTGAACATATGAATATTTTTCTCTAAAATTACTGTTTTTATGAGAGATCTTAAAAAAAAAATTCCCATTTGAAAACCTATTATTTTGCAGACCAGCGAACTGTTTAAATGGTCTAAAATTGCCTCCATTTGAGTTTAATATCCCTTATTTCTACCTACAGTTTATATCCTCCACTGGTTTGATTCTATCCTTACCTGCTGTAAACGGACTGAGAATAGATTTCCAAGAATCATCTTTGTTGCTACTCACAAAGACAAGCTATGGAAGGTATGTCAAGATGGGTAGATACAATATTGTTTTTCACTGCTAAATACCAACAGTAAACCTACAAATTATAATACATCAGCAACAGAGCACCGAAGCAACAAGTTCAAGGCAGAATCTTAAATACTGTAAAAGTATTATTTTTCACTGCATCCAATTTTCGCGGTTTTCGATCTCTACACAACTTTGCTGTACATGTTTTCGCTTTTTTAAACTGTTTCCTAATAGTTTATAGAAATTTTGTTTCTTTCACGGGTACTATTTTTCGCGGTTTTGTGAAGGCAGCGAAAATAGCAAAATTAGTACACCACGAAAAATAGTAATTTTTACAGTATTTTGTTTAGCCTAAAATAAACATATTTTCAAGTCAATATACTTTTAAATTATGCGAAGCAATGCTCACAGTGTATAACAGAATAAGCTATGATGCAGAATAAATGCTTCCCTTTTTAAAATTGTGAGATTTTCTAGGTCTGCTTGAAATGCACACCTACAAGACTTACTTCTGCATAAATACTGTCACACTCCCCAATCTGTACCAAGTACATGAACATAATGTTGATCCTGTATCTTTCGGTACCGAGCCATTAAATCTTTAACTGGGCCTTTTTACAGTAATCATGATAAACATTTTACTTTTGATCTACTACATGTACTTAACATTGTAAAATTTCACAGAGTTTTTAGTAGAATTTTACTTGGACGAGTCCAGACTTCCGTTTTTCAAATTCTAATGAGTCCCACCATTGTAAAGATCTGTGTTTTGACAATTTTGGTGAGTCCCAGACAAAAACGTCAAGTCCAGGACTCATCTAGGTGAGTTACGGAGAACCCTGATTTCATTTTTAAAATGTATCTAAATTGATGCATTTTCATCTAGATTAGCTTGAAATCTGTATAATCTATAGAACTATCATGCTGAAATGTTAAAAATTGCTTGTTTTAAACCAATTTCAAACATTTACGAAGAAAAAGTCCTTACCTTGTAATGCTAAAATGTAATGCCAGAGAATTGTGGGAAATTTGACCTCCTTTTGCATTTCTGTTTCTAATTTAAACAACTCCTTAACAACAAGACACTGTACAAATTTTATGTTTCCATTTAATGGACATATTTTCACCTAAGAATTAAACTTTATTACTCAGTTTTCTGGATAATAATTCTTGGTTGTGATGGACAGCCCATTAAACCTCCACATTTTGTTAACATGTTTGGGAGATTCCTGTTAGCACCACAGCAACTAAACAAGTATGGAAAGTACAGTTAAATAAAATCAATGTCAGCACAAGGGAGATAATCCATTAACTTACCTTTCACAGTAGAAGATTTTTCTTATTAAGAATTATTTCCCTTGATATTTAATAGAACGAATATATACATGTATGCTGGAAAGATAGCAGCCAACATCTTATATAAAGTGCAAAAATTTAATGTACATGTATCAGGAAAGGGCAAATCCTGGTAAATTTATAACTGTACTGTATTTTTAGCTCTAAGGACATAAATCACAGATTTTGCAAATTGAGTTTACCTAAAGATGCACAGGGGAGCTAGGTAAATGGATATTTGTGACAGTAAAATCAAGATTTATGTTAGGGCTGCCACTATACACCTGAATCACAAACGATATGTATTGCAATATTGGGAACAAATGACGATACGTATCACGATACATAACAGTTATATTTGAAATTGGATGGTGGTGGCTCTAGTTCCACGCCGGTTTCCATTTTTTCGATTAAGGCCGCTTACGTGAATAAAAATAAATAACATAGAACACGAGTTTAGCACACAGCGTAAAAGCAAAGGCTATTTTTTTTCAAAATTCTATATTTAACGACGCATTAATGCCTGAATAAATGACACAGCAAGTTTTTGTACATTCTCAAAATTAAAAAAAATATATTTTCAATATCGCCAGTATCGTAAGCGGCCTTACTCGTATCGTGTATAGTATCATCGGGCAAAATACCGCGATATATTGTGGTACGGTATATCGTTACACTCCTAATTTATGTCCTCAAACATGTCAAAGCTTAAAATACAATACAGTTATCTCCATTCTAATGCAATGTCAATGTAAAAACTTTATATATGTTTTTGTTTTGGGTGAAAAAGTACGAAAATTGTTTAAATTATTCTTTTCTTTCAACTTGTTGTTGCTTCCCGCTTCCCGTTTCAGTAAACTATACAATTGACATCGTAAATAGTTTACTAATTTGCAAACATTTATGAATCTATAGCTTTTCCAAAACTGTAGTTACCTTGGGTTATTTGATCTGGAGACAAATTTTTACCATATATAATTCAGATCATAAATTCATACAGTATAAGCCATCGAATCTGTTATATGCAGTACTGGCAGAATATAAAGGTGGAAACTATCTGACCTGTGTGATAATTAGATCATCGTTCTAATGGCAGTTTTCCTTACTTCTATTTCATATTCTGCAGTTAAAATGCACAAGGTTATTGATAATTACCTCCCTTGATTTCGGTCAGAAACTTTCTGTCAAACTTTGACAGCTTCATCTTTTTTTAAGCTTTCAGCAATTATGCTGTTGTTCTATTTAATATTTGTATGAAGCGAGGGTCTGTATTTTTGTACCTGATAAATCACTACTTTCCAGAGCGCAGATATTTCAACAAAAATGCCACCGAAAGCTTCCTTAGAAACAAGCAAAGGGCACCTGTTCGGACATATTTTCCGTGTCTGTCAATCGGTTTATGTCGCGTTGTATATAAAGTCCAAATATTTTTTTTCAATGAAATGTTGTTATTGTATACTTACATGTTCCTCACTTCTTTTATCAGGTGTAAGTCAGTTTACAAAAGTTATGTAGCCCAACTTATTCCGTCCGCCATATTTGCTACCTCTTTCTGAAGTAGTACAGAGGCCCACGAAGGGGGCATTGCTAGGTATAATTTCGCTTTACTTTTTCTTTGCTTTTCTTTCTATCCCCACACTTACGAACAGTTTTGTGTGGCAGTCTGTCCCACGTTCTTTTGACGTAAACCACTCTTTCATTTTTGTCACAGATGTTTTATGTGCAATAACAACGTCAATGCAGACTATCTAAATGGTTTATGATATCACGGACCCTACTATATCATATAGGGTCCGTGATGATATATATAGGATACTCTGTATTATATACGTCCCTGGTCAATGTTAACCCTCGAACATATAATAAACGAAAAGTCTAAATGCGCTTAATAAAGAATGAAGTATTCTTTACCTTCCAAACATTTTTAAATTGGCATAAATAAAAGCCTTCCCCTTTTTTCCCTAATCTACAGTATTTCAACCCGCCGGGGTATTTCAGAGAAGTATATATGCATCATTTGAGACTGAATTCTTGGAGATTTTAAACTTATGAGCAATTAATCTATTGTAGCCCTTAAAATAAACAGGTCCTAGAGTTTGTGCTTATATACTAACCAAATATATTGATTTGACAAAGGGACCCGGCATGTGGACAGGCGTGCCACTGGAATGGATCCGTTTTTCAGCTTGTATAATGAATATGTCACTGACCTGATAACATGATTTATCAATGGGTGACAATGAATTGTAATTGAAGGCACGACCAAAACACTACACGTCAGTGTAACATACACGGGGCCAGAGACATAAAAACCTTTTTTTTTTACATGTCTCTGACGGGGCGGAAGGGGTGGGTAACTTGTAACATATATTGGTACAGGTTTATGGACACGACTTTAGAAATCCACCCCATTCATATATTTCAGTTGCCACAAAAACCTACCCTATTCATATATCTGACATTTTTTTGCTAACCCTTTCCTATACATGCTATAGTGTCTGTATTTTCTGGACATCCTAAGTTCACATATGTTATACAAGAAAAGAGTAAAGAAATCCAATATATTTTGATTTATTAGAATTGAAATTAATGATGATGTTTGATCAGCCATGTAAATT
>JAOXYH010124850.1:0-10309 GCA_028566455.1 Botula fusca
TTTTGTTTTTTGTTTTGTTTTGTTTTGTTTTGTTTTTTTTGTTTTGTTTTGTTTTGTTTTTTTTTGTTTTTTTGTGTTTTTTTTTGTGACAACCATCGTTACACTATAAATACATATATGGACATAACTGCAAGTCAACCTCTGATGGAATGGTACTTATCATGGTTATACGGAAAAATAAATATGCAATTTCTTCTTTTATTCTCTGCACATAAGCAAGAAGAATCGTGGAATTTAAAATTACAGTTTGGTTGCCATGGTAATCAGCATTTAACTCCTTGGCAAGCTTAAGGAGGACCCGAGTTTATACAGACTGTCGTCTTGCATGAGAAATTGGGCAATAATTCATGTCAGTATTTTCATCAAAACACATATCTGAACACGTTGAACGGACTTCTGTAAAAGAATCGCTAGAGCTACGATAGCCGGTTATAATGCAAGCTTGACTGTAAGACGGCGGTAACTGCAGAGACAATCCGGAGTATGAAGGCGGTAATGTTTGAACATTTGGAACATCTTCATCTGAAAAAAAGAACATTTAATTTTAATTATTAATTATCTTTTGATATGACATTAACTGATATTAAATAAGTTACAGTGTAAGATCTACTTATGCCTGTGTACTGGTGTACACAGATATGATTAGATCTGTACTAATCACTACTTTCAGAAGTACTTCACTATATTTTCAGTTTTGCCAGCAGACAAAGCAAGAAGGACTTAAGGGAATCGTCAACTTCAGTAGAAAAAGATAGCGCTCCTTATAGACCAACAAGAATTGTTGCAGGTTATATTGAAGTCAATATGCACCTTAAATGCTTACAGGGATTACATATATAACTACAAAAGCCCCAGATCTTGCCTTTCGAGCATGTTCTAAAGAGTCGGTGATAATCTTACAGAAATGTCAAAATGTTTTCATTTTGAAAATATCTTGATGTAAAATGGCGTTTTATGAATTTTATTCAAAAAGTTCAAAATAACTCGTTTGCATTACCTGTACGACTTTGTTTATTGTTTGATTATGTTATCTTTGACTTTGTGAAAAAGGCCCCACATTAATGATACGAATTCACACTGTAAACAAAATTTAAGCATAAAGAATTGTGAATATTTGAGATAAAAATGGCATTTTATGCCATGGTTTGAAAAATGGCTCACTTTCACCACGTGTAGCCAAACACATAATTATTTGCCAAAGGTCTCTTTTTGTTATTTAAATCTTTAATACAGCTTGAATAAAGAAGTAATAAAAAATTGAAGATCAAAGCTCTACCTTAGGGACAGGAGCTGCAGGAAATTGGAAGAATTTCATCTTTTTTTCAAAAATTGGCAAACTGCCAAAAATCGATCACATATTACTACTGTTATGTTGTTTAAAGCTAAAATTGTGGTGCATTCTTTGAAAATACCCCTAACATATAATTTAGGAAACATATAACAAAAGTAATAAGATTAAGATATTCTGGAGAAAGGACGGGGTGAAAAGTACTAATTTAAACGGAAATTCCACAAAATTTTAAGCAAATACTGGGGAAACAAGATGGCGCCTATATGTCGGCCATCTTTGATTTTTCAAAAATTTCCGTTTGCCACAGTGTGTCTTTCAGATAGACCTATCAATCAAACTATGTGCCATTGTAAAGTGGAAACCTTGCATCTGGACGATTTTGCATGGTTTTCTGGGAGACTGGCTCTTAACGATACTTTCTTAATTGAGAAAAGTATTTTCAAGAAGTACTCTTTCTTTAGATTATTTGTATTTATATTAGTTTCATTATGGTTAAAGTGGATATTCAGGTCCTCTGTTTATTCATTGACTTTACAAAGACAGTAACATCAAGTTTTATAGTGTACTGACATGTATGGACCAATGTGATTTAAAACTATTATGCGATACCATGCAAATGTGAACGTCAGTCATGATAAAAAAATTACAAAGTCCTGTTATATAATATAAAATTGGTAAATATTTTTCTTCTCAGAGTAATTACTTGTTCTTCAGTTTAATATTCTACTCATGACGATATTCAGTTTTCATTTATTAATTATACACTTCATAAGTGCATCATACGACTTGTTTGCCTGCATTGATTTTAAGGAACTAAAAACGTAAAAAGACTTTTTTTGACAATTTCATGCTGATGTTGAGTTAAAATAGCAAGTTGATCTAAAATAAGTATAGTCAATTATTGTTTTTATTTGGACTGTACTTTTAGTTTAGTTTAGTTTAAAGGTATTTTATTGTCAAAAAGAACAATTCCCTCTTTTTGACACAAGGGATTCACCCTTAATTTGTCTATTTTTGTTGTGTAACTTTAGAGTCGGTATGATTTCGGATACACTTGGAACTTTCACTCCATTTCAACGGAAAAAGATCAAGTAATTCGAGTCCTGTATTTGAATTTCTTTATTCATAAAAATATAAAGCGTACCACAGCTTCATAAAGTTGCGTGTCGAACTGCAATAATGCTAGAAATTGTTTTGCATAGACACAGAGTATGAACAGCGTGCATTATGAGGGAAAGTAGAGGATATCCCTTACCCTTTCGGATGCTCTGATTTTATCGTTTCTGTTCAAAGACAAGTATTCATTAACTCCGAGTGTACATCATTTCTAAAGGGAGCTAAATGTTGCGAAATAAGCAAATCATAAAATGGGGAATTCGAAAGTTATAACAAATTACAAATAACTTCTCCGTAGAATAATGATATACAGCTAAACAAGATGAGAGCTATTTAAATTCAAACAATTTGTATATATAGATTTGTATATATATATATACATATAGATAATTTGGAAATGTACACAATAAAAAGAAGGGAAAAAAACAGATGTATTGTACAATGGTAGACACAACATTAATATTAAAAATACACCAAGAACACAAACAAGGAAAAAACAACAAAAAACAAACACACACACAAAAAAAAAACACTGGAGACATCGTCATTGATTTTTATTAATTAGCCTTATAGTTACATAAAACATATATGCTTATAAAAGCATTGAGATAAATTGTAAAGATAAAAGAAATGGTTAGCGACAATGTTTATAATCTCTAAGGGGTAATTACATGTTTTATTTATTTAGTTGCACAATCGATCCCGGGACAAATTTTACGCTCTCGATACATATGTTTTACTGTTATCATTAAATAAGCATAAACCATACATTAGGACACGTATGTATCGGTAATTTACAAGGACAATGGATTTTATAAAATACAGTATCATATGAATTTAGAAATTTATTACATGCATTTAGACGAATTAAAACAATAAGATGTATACATTTTTGTATATTTGTATATTTATTTAGCCAAATTTATTTCAAATATCAATTAAAAGTATATAACAGTTACAGTTTTTTTTCTCCTTGGAAATCAGGACGTAATGGGATATACGCCAGTGGTGTGTGTTCTTTCCACCCTCTTTCAAATTCACTAAAAATTTGAAGTTTTAATGGGCAGGATTGGGAACATTTGTATAACGAACTAAACCAAAAATACAGACAAATCATAGACATCTTTTCTAAACTCATAATAATTCTACATAATTTCTATATTTTATATAAAAATTCATTAGCCTTTTTAGATCTACTTCACCTCTAACATCATTAATTTTTGTTCCAAGTACAGCTTGAAAAATATCATTTGTGATGTGGCTGATTCGGACTTCTAAAATCCGTTAGATCTGAACATCTTCATGACAACTACAGAAAATTATTGCGCATTCCATTTGCAAACAAAGGAATCAATGCGGTCAACACCAGTTACATACATAACCGCAAAAAAGTTCTGAAAGAAATACAACCTTATTTCAAAAATCAATCTCTTCCTATTGTCTCCTATAGCTACAGCAACACCAATGTCCATAAGATTTTCAACTACAAACAAGCATTGCAGGACATAAGCGTAGAAAATTACATCAAAAACACTCTGACAAGTGACTTTTTCCAATCTCCCCTTGGTTACAACCCCTCTAGTCATGTAATCACTGGTGTTCTGAACATAATTCAAAATGAGAATCTGAGAAAGGTACTGCCCTGTGGGACTAAGTTAAGAGAACCACAACAAGTAAACTGGAACCATAATATTAAAATTATAATGGACGCAGTTGAAGATTATGATAGAGCGTGGATAAAGATAGAGAATGATAAGGATCCAGAGATATCAATTAGGTCATTGGTATAACGTGGAATCTTCAACCTTAGACACTTCATGAATGATCAACCTAAGTCTGCATTCAAAGACAAAAGACAAAACAGCTGCTAAGTGTCTTTCCTCCCTTAACGAAAGAATGTTGTCGTCCCTGCAGAAAAGGCTTCTAACAACAATGTTTTTGTTTGCAAGTCACAATACTATGAGTGCCTAATAATAAAATTAGGAATTAGCGAATTTCAGATTATTATTTACATACACAAACGCCCTACGTTTGACAAGAATGAAATCATAGCTAATCAAATGTCCTTTCTGGCCTCGTTGAATATTCCTTCGAGTGAGAAGTCTGGGGACTTACCTCATTTGTACTGGATACCCAAACTACATGAAAGTTCATACAAACAAAGGATCATCAATTTGTTCAACGAAAGAGTTGTCTGTACGTCTAACGAAGATTTTGTTCGCAGTGAAGGAGGAAAAACAAAAATACTGTGAAACTCTTTACTCGCGTAGTAGTATCAATCATATAGGGATTCTCAAAAACTCGAAAGATCGACTAGATACCCTAAAATCTCGGTCCTTTGCTGAAGTTAATTCGATTAAATCTTTCGATTTTTCGACTCTGTATACAACCTTACCTCACGATCAATTGAAAGCCCATTTAAAAGACATACTCCAAAAAGCCTTTAACTGCAGAAATAGCGATTCTTACAAGTTGTCGTGTTAGGTTACAATTCTACATAATTTTCCAGGAAGGAACAAAAAGACAAAACATGTTATACCGAGGAAAAGGTGTCCAGTACGCTGGATTTTCTCACTGACAATATATGTGTTACCTTTGAAGGAGCGCTTTTTCATGAAGTAATTGGCATTCCAATAGACACTAATTATGTCACTCTCCTCACCGTTTGTTTATTTATTCATTTGAATTGCAGTTTCTTGAGAATCTGATGAAAGACAAGAATATTAAAGAAGAGAGATCCTTTAATTTCACATACCGTTATGTTGACAATAATCTTTCCACGAACAATCCGAAATTTGGATAATGGATTCCGTTTATATATCCGCCAGATTAAATAATTAAAGACGACCGATACAGCTTCCTCCACATCATTTATAGGCATTTACCGCAGATTTCGGAACAGTGGTCAACTTAGTACGAAAATATATCCCAAACGAGACGATTTTGATTTCAAAATTATAGATTTTCCTTTTATGTGCAGCAATATACCAACTTCTCCAGCATATGGTATATATATTTGTCCATTAATACGATATGCTAGAGCCGGTAACCAGAAAGGCTTTTGAATCAAGGTTTTAAGAAAATACGTCTCATACGTCGCTTGAAAAAGTTTTATTTGAGATATAAAGAGATTATTGAAAAATATTCCGCTTCCTATAAGACGATTTTTAAAGATGGATTTTCATAATACCTTGAATTACTGTTTTGACTACTGATGTCACCAACTTTGTCTGCTTTCTATTTATATTCAGTATACCGGAAGACACTGAAGGGTAATGGAGCCGGGGTGTAAACCTGGTTTAATTCACTATTTCCATTGGAAATGTCTGTACCAAGTCAGGACCATTACGCTGGAAATTTCTGGAGTGATAATAATACATGTAACACAAGGTGACCATAATCTTAACCAAGTCTGTTTATGACAGCAGGTTCGCTCTGTTTAGAAAGTCAGTGTACAAATTACAAGCACTAGTGTATCGAATCAACTGTGAAATGTAGACACTCTACGCCGGGGACGTAGGTACATTACTACTCAGAAGGGGAAAGCTCACAATTGGAAAAGTTAAAATCATCACGTTTGCCATGAAGTTTAGATTTTAATCATCCACTGTTGTCTATGGACAAATACAGGTCTATGTGTGAAGCAGAAGTAAGTGTGTCAGTCATCGCTTTAATTTCAAATTCACCGAGCAGATATAATGCATGCTATCCTTAAAATTAGGATCATTGAGAAAAGAACATCATTTATATAGCGAAAGTTGAAGTTAAAAGACTGGGTTATGGTCTTTCTTTTTTCTGTTCTAGTCCTTATTTGAACTTCGCTTTATATGAATATAAGAAAAGATCGGCCAAAAGCGGTCCACAGTTCGTCCCCGTCTTTATTCCAATTGTCTGTTGAAAAGCTAATAAAAATATGTCCTCCAAACTCAACGGTGGTGTTAATTAGTAGTAAATTTGTTATTTTGCACCAAATGTTTACTAAAATATAAATAACATGAGCTATGTACAGGTGTAAGAATTGGATACTATTGGGCAGATCTACGGCAAAACAATTAAAACCAGCCTGTTTTGACCAGAACAGTTCTGGACAGTTATGGCTTTGAACATAAACGGAAATGATATATCAAAATGCTTGCTTGATCCAGCGATATTGATATCATATTAGGTTTATTGATCTTAAAATGACAGACGGGTCCGCAGTTTTGGAAAAATAATGAGGTGAAATGAAAGATCAGGGATATGTTTCACTAGTGTAAGAAATTCCGTCTTTTCCCGAGTGGAGCCCAGCGAAACGAGGGCCAAAGACGTATAACTTCTTACACGAGTGAAAGATATCCCGATCTTTTATTTTAGACTGAATGTAAGAACCTATTACTTCCGTACACCATGATTTAATTTGGTCCGTGCCTATAATGCGACAGTAAAATAGCCATTCATACAATTGTGCCGTCGAACTATTCCAACGTTTATCTTAGTTACCAACTATGACGTCGGAGGAACGGTAGCGTCTGATTGAGTATTTAACCATTAAAGACAGCTTCACAAGAGTCTTCAATGGATTGAGTTTTTCGACAAGTTCTTGATATTTGCCTTCCAAATACCTCGACTTCTCAAAACTCTTGAATCTGTTATATAAATTATCTTATCCCCGCCCACTTTCGAAAAATATCAACCGACTGTAATGCATTTGACCATATTACTATATATTGAGAAAGATTTTTTATTTTTTTACTCATTTATAAAATGATTGGTACATTGATTGAAAATGAGTTTTAGAAAAATAATTGGACTTCTTATCCAAAATTAAAAGAACTGAAATTATTTGTCTCTGTCAATATTCCGCATTTACTCGCACAATCAAACGCAACAGTCCCTTATACAAATAAATCTTACGTTAGTGACAAATTAATCTGCGTATTATGGATTTATCAATGCATGTTCTTTCTTTTCATGCGATAAAGCTGTTACACATGTCTGTGCTCTACCGCTTTTGAAAGAACAGTCGACATTGTCAATTTCGATTACAATTGAAATTCAACAATAATTTTTACATATATTTAGTGTTGTGTATAACTTAATGATGGGATGTATTTCATTTTCTCCTTTGTAAGTCTTTACTATATTTAATTAAAATATCTTGACATGTATCCTGCAAAGAATTGGTAATAAAATAGGACACAGTTAAACATTCCTATCCAGTGATTTGAATATTGGACTGCCATCAATTGAGAATTGTATATCGCTTGTTATCAATTTGAATAACATAATAATAAAAAGGAGACTTGGTGAGTTTCTTTTTTTAAATTAATTAACGAGAGTTGATAACAAGCGATGCAAATCCTCCGGAGTTTCAAAATGCGTTTCTCTTATGATAAACTGCCTATATATAAACGTTGAATAACATAAAACGTCTGAACGTCAGAGGTTGCTAAGGAGACAATCATAGTTCTCGCGAGACTGATAAAACGTGCAATGAAATGTCAGCATAACTGTAATCATACCATTGTCTCCAGCAATCAAAGGACAGCAAAGTGATAAATTTCAAGTCTCTTTTGATACCTCAAATATCGACATGAGTTTGATACCTCAAATATCGACATGAGAAATAGATGAAATCATCCAGTCACAAGAGAAATTTACAAACGGTTAATGCACTTATATGATTCTGGAGTTGGTTCGCCAATAAATACCGATTAAGAGATGAACAAACTTCTCTGGCCAGTGGTTTTAATATACGTACGTAATATCATGCTTGTAAGAGTTGTTTGCAACAACTACTGATTCAGACATGGACAATATTTCTGTCCAGCCTCAAAATCGGTTTTCCTTTAAAAAATCCGCATACTGCCATTGGTAGATTATCTGCATTTTGAAGCTTTTGTATGGAAACGACAGCCTGTTTCACAATGTTATACAAATACACATCTTATCCTTCATTATATCAAACAAGGCTTTCAAACGAATTGTATTTCACTGTATACTTAGTTCATGCAATTGCACTCTTATTAAAATTACATTAAAGAAAAGTAAGTTAAAAAAACATTCTGACTCCCCTCAGTTTACCTGGATAAGCCTGAATCGAAGTTCATGAAATAGAGTCCATTGCAACCCTTTTAAAATGGCTGTATTCCAAACCTTAATCGGAGTCTTGAAATAGTATTTAGTGTCAAATGCATTTTTTATTTGTATTCATGAGTACCATATACATGTAGAAAGAACATGTTTTTTTTTAGTTTCACTTGCCTGGCTATTGGGTTGTTAGAAAATTAAACGTTCTTTTAATTTCTCTGATGAATGTTTTACATTAGTTAGAGTTACTTTAAATAGCTGTTGAAGTGTTATTTTGGACCTATTCCCCATAATAATACATTTTTTCCTTAGTTTTACGAATTCTATTATTTTTATATCCTATTAGAACTGTTTCACATTTTGAATTTGAAGAGACTAAATAGATGCTTATGTATAATCCTTGTACAAGTCTGTCGTAATCCTCTTCTTCAGATGCCACAATTGACCCCAGTTTTGCTAAAATTAAATCTTTTTCGCAGGACTACTTACTTTTGTTGCCTTTTTTCATGTGTATTCATGAACAAAGCTCTAGCACGAATAGGCCTGTAGAATGCAATGTTGAAATACCAGCGAGCTTTTAGTCAGATGAATAGAAATGTAAGCTTCAAACTCGGTATTATCTCGTCATGTTCTTACAAAAAATCACTGGGGAGATGCAAACTAGCCTACAGAAATCACGTTACCTTGGTAGCAGCATTATGATTTGATAATGTGCAAGAGGTTAGAAACAAAATGAATAAAATAATTACATTGATTAGATCACGCATATGTATCTTAAGGTCTCCCCTATTCTAGCGTGAAAAATGTAGTGTATCTTTATGACTAGTCCCGGTACCTGGGTCGGTCGCATGGGCTCCGTGCACAGCGCCCCACTGTGGTGGATAGGGGATGCCCTGTCGATGTGGGGTATCCAGCTCATATCACGTGAAGCCTGGCCGTAAACAATAGTGGACAAACTGTGTTGAAAAACTCCACGCTGCATGCAGGATAAAGATCCCTTCTATATTTCGATAACAGCAGGCCTCTTGTTGCAGTATAGAAGGCTAATTTTGCAGCCCGTACCCATCTCTCCCCTTTTCCAGTGGTAGTCAAAACTCGTTTCCCCGGTTATTAAAAAACCCTAGATGTTCAACAAAGCATTTGAAAACCGTTGAAACTATTTAAGACTACAATCATAAAATTTTGTTTAAAATGATATTCTATGTCGACTGAAATTTCCGATACATTGACATTTTCTGGTGGCGGGATAATGATTGTTTGAATGTGATTCTACCTTTGGAAAATCCATGTTGTCATGCCCTGATAGAGAACTACAGCAGTCTTCGTTCGTGCGTTAGTTCGTCTACCTATATGGCTCTATGTAATATTACTGAATTTGAAACTAAATCGCACAATGGGTGTTGTTTGGACATTAGAAACTGCTGACACTGTCAGCTAATATGGTCTTAATCCTTCACAGAATTCGTGTTGTTTAATCTTGTTCCTTGGATTTGCCCATTCAGGCTGATTTAAATTCTAAACATAGAAAGGTCATCTACTATCTGTTGTTATTCCTATATCTTCCATAATCGCGATAATATTGAGTGGAGGTTTGTCCTTAGATAACTGAATAAAATGAAATGATCTTTCAGTTTTGTTTCAATTTTTGAAGAAGGCTTTGCATTGAAAGTTAGCACAGCAATATCACCTCATCCACGAGAGTTGCAATCCTCATCTACCTTTGTGTCGTCGTCACAAGATTGAGATCCTGCAGTATCCTTCTTACTTTTTAACTATTTGTGAGACTATTTGACGTATTAATTAATTAATTTTATATTATTTTATTTTACTTTT
>JAOXYH010124960.1:0-10308 GCA_028566455.1 Botula fusca
TAGAAGACCATCCAAGGATCATCTATGCCACTTTTTCTTTCAATTGGCTTACTGGTATTAGAGGAGAAGAATTTTTCACATTTATTTCCAATAGGGTCCTAAGTTAAACTATGTCCTGCGTTGGGGGCCATCTTTGATTTTGGATCGGTACCAAAAACATATTTTTGGCAGAGGACCACCCAAGTACCATCCATGCCACTTTTCCTTTAAATTGGCTTACTGGTTTTAGATGAGAAGAATTTTTCACATTTTCTGCCATAGGGTACAATGTTAAACTATGTCCTGCAGTGGCGGCCATTTTGGATTTTGGATAGGCACCAAAAACATAGCTTTGGTAGAAGACCACCCAAGGATCATCTATGCCACTTTTTCTTTAAATTGGCTTTATGGTTTTAGAGGAGAGGAATTTTTCCTGCCACAATACAGTTCCATATGCCTTATAGTTTCTGACGAGATGATGTTTGAAATTTCATTCAATCAGAACACATTATTCGTCCTGGCAGCCATGTTGAATATCCGGTCCGGACCAAAAACATAACTCTGAAAGGGGATCACCCAAGGACCATCCCTGCCAAGTTTTATTCAAATTGGCCCAGTGGTTTCAGAGAAGAGCTTTGAATGAAAAGTTTACGACGACGACGGCGGACGCCGGACGACGGACGGACGGACGGACGACGGACGCCAAGTGATGGCAAAAGCTCACCCTGGCCTTTGGCCAGGTGAGCTAACAATATTAGATAAGATACTGTGTGTTCTGGATGCACAATCCACGAAATTCCCAATCACATGTGTCTGTCTGTGGGCTGTCTCATTGTAACTGGTTTGAATTATTAAAACACTATCAAGTTATCTAATAAAATAGGTGTGTTACAGTAATTTGCTGCCTAGGTCAGATGTCAGTTAAATTAAAAGATTCATTTAAAAAAAGGATACTGACTAATTAAATTTTCCCCAAGTCGTGCAAATAACCGTGTTGAGAAAGGCCCTATAAGCATCGAGGCATTCCAAGTTTCATCAATTCTAACAAGACAAAAACAATGATTTTCCAAAATCACAATACTAAAAATAAAAAATCTTTTACATGTTTTATAACATATAAAAATAAAGCTTTAGAAAATGTAGAAGAATATAAATATCTTGGTTGTTTGTTAAACAGTAATGAAGTTTAACTAACAGCACCTTGGACTTAACATATAAGGCCAAGAAAGTTTTATTTTCAATCAAATCTTGCACATCTGAATACAACCAGTTACCGGTCAGTGTATCCTGTAATTTATTTGACACACATGTAAAGCCAATATTCACTTATAATGTTTGAAGTATTATAGGGATAAAAATAAAACCGCAACTGATATACACTATACTTTTATGGATAAAACTCCCACTGAAAAGCTACATCTGAACTTCTGCAAAAATACATTACGAACAAAAAAAAAGTTCATCTAACTTAGCCGTTTGAGCTGGTCTGGGAAAAATACCAGTAGAATCTTTAATTACGTCCCAATCCCTTCTTTAACTAACAAGACTTTATAATGAAAATATTAACCCTCTTCTTAAATGTCAAGAAAAACCAGATATGGAGTGGTGTCACAAATAAAGCAAAAAATTAAGGAAGCATTCAGTTTAAGTCAAAATCTAGACGAAACAGGATATTTTACTGGTTTACATATGTCAAAAAAAGTAGAAGCTATTGGAATAGATTTAAATCAGCTAAAAAACTGTAGTTCGTCTAAAGAATTGACAAGCTTAAAAAGAGTAATAAAAATAAGACTGATGAATATTATCAAAACTTAACCAGTAAAAAAATTAACAGTTTAAACGAGGAAAACAATTTTTTTATCTATAAAACATTATAAATTAATGGCACAAAAGAATATTATTTGTCACACCCTAATAAACACATCAGACAAAATATCACAAAATTTAGAATAAGTGACCATAAACTATTAATTGAGACAGGAAGGTATTATAAAATACCTAGATCTCAAAGAATGCAAAATATGCAGTTATAGATGATGAATATCATTTCTTTCTGAATTGTAAAATCAACGACAATCTACAAAATAATCTGTTTCTTGAATTTACTGACCAGAATTTAATCGTTTTAAATTATAGTAACACTGAGAAACTTGTCAAAATTTTAAACCCATCAACACTAAAACAAATTAAGGCTGTAGCGTCTTTTATTCAGCAGTCATTAGAACTGAGAAAGGAAGACCCAAACAGTTTTGATTCTGTAAATGTTAAAAATTTAATAACTGTTGCTTTATATGATAACTGTATAATGTGTCTGTAATGCTATGGTCTTATATGTATGGTCTTTTGTTGCATTAATACAGTTATTAAAGTTATAAATCCGATGTACAACCGAATGGCCTATGGTTAGAGGAATAGCAGGCGTGAACCGCTATGTCGGTTCACGCAAAAATTAGCCTCAACTCTCTGCTCGCGATAACTCCATTTCCTTTCCTCACCCTTCCGAGATAGACATACATAACTGTAAGAACACGGACATTATAGCTTCTTACGAAAACACAGCAGAATAGCTGTCATCAGAAAAGCGGAAATGTCTATTTTAATCATAATATCGCTATTTTTTTCCTTTTTCTGTTCTTGTCGGATCTGAACTTGATTTGAAACGAAAACCCCCATATTATTGACGGCTACATGTAGGTTATTACTGGTGTAAAAACATGATACTCTGTAAGAATAGAAGGGACATTTATTTGTTAAATTGCAGATCAGGAAATTGTCGAGATTTTTATTTTCTATAATAAATTTGCCATTTTTGCCTGATTTACTAATAATCAGTAACTGGTTGTATGCCGAGAAATCTCGTTGGAAACCCCCATGCAGAGATTTAACATATGGTCCTTTCGAAATATAGACATCAAAGCTTGAGATAATATTGGAATACCATGTATTGTGATAATGTCGTTTAAATGAGAATATTCTAGTAAAATTCCTTTGGCATGGCACTCAATTCTGTTTCATAAAAAGGCGAGGGAGAGGACAGAAATACACTGGCCTCTCTTTTGCCGTATGAAACTTGACAAGTAAACAACAATAAGGGAACATGTTTACAAGCACATATAAAAACGTACCAAAATGTCAAACCGAATGGTTACTATGGTAAAAGCTTATCCATAATGTACGTTATAGATATTAAAGTAAATAAAATGAAACAAAAAAGGGTACCATACACCTAGCAATAACAATGGTAGAAAAGTACAATGTGGTACCATTTATTATTTCTACATTACAAAATGTAAAGCCACGTTTTACTTCAGTTAAATACTGGTCTGCAAAGGATATAGTGTGGCCATCAATTCACTCAGTCCGTTCATCGTCCGCCGGACAAAAATTAGCAAATTTAAGTTCATAATTTATTATAATATTTTTAGCTCACCTGGTCAAAAGGACCAGGATAGCTATTGTCATCACTTTGCGTCTGTCATCCGCCCGTTCATCCGTCTGGCATTAACTTTTTTCACACTTCGGTCTTCTTCTCTGATGCTGTACCACTGAATACATGTAGATTAGAACCACATTTGGCAGAAATGTTGCTCTAGTGGTCCTCCATGAATTCTATGTGTTTTTATAAAGAACAAGGGTATCAAAGAAACGTATAAGTAAATTTTCTGCACTCATTATCAGGTCAAGGTCAGGCTTGGATATGGCCTCAATTCTTACCCCGACTACACGTGTACTCGAGTAGTCGGGGTAAGGTCGGAGGCGAGCAGATAAACTACTTTGACTTAATCTTTTCACGAAAACATGATTTTTGAAACACAGCTGGTCGGAAGACGATGTGACTTTACGCACTGTCGCGATATGATTATTAGTAACCACTTTTCGTCGTATTTGGAAGACGATATTTGGTAACTAACCAATCAACTGCATATCACTGGAAATATTATTGTTCGGAGAATTCAAATACATTGTAAATGTTAAAGGTATTCGTAAATATACAATCTGAAAGATAATAAACCTCCATTCCGTGGCTATAACGTCATTTTCCGGTGTCTCGCGTTACATTAATTTTAGGTTTGCATTTGGAAAAAATGCATAGCGAATTGATTTCTGCACAGATTGTCGCAAGATTTTGCATAATGTAGTATGTCGTCATCGTAAAAAATGATGACAAACTTATTTTGTTAAGCTGATTCAAGCAAAATGACAAAATTGGGAATTTAACAAAGGAGATAATGTCCCACTGAGCTGATCACTTACAGGTGCCATTTTTATGCAAAAGAAAATATGTATGTATTAATTTTATTTATAAACATATCCTACAGCCAATACTTTTTGCCGTTTTCATCCACTTGTAACCATACTTATAACGTATCGTCAGTAGTAAAATGTCCCTATGATGAAAAAATACAATTTCTTGCTAAGTGGTACATAAATTTGTATATTCCAGTGACAGTCACAGTTATCCATACTTTTATCATTATAAACAAAATAAAAGTTAATTTCCCTTTAATATGGTGTGAAATTTAATTAACTTTGACTTACAAGATGGATTGATTAATTGATTGATTGGTATTGTTTAACGCCACATCACCAATATTTCAGATATATCGTGGCTAGAAATTGAAATTAAAATAACAGATGAATAATTCCGGCAGAGGAACCTCGAATATAGAACAGGCCAATGCACCTGCGTCAAGTCGACAAGTTCCCTGTTATCTCAAGGCATGGCACACCCAACCCCAAAGGCGAAAGCGCAGACACACTTCCGTAAAAAGCCTGGACTTACCTTCATTCATGAACCTGTAGCACAGAAACTAGGACTTACCATCACATGAGGGGGTTTCAATCACCATGGAATGAACCTCGAAATTTCTGCTCGCCTGCGGGTAAGCCAGTAAATGAATCTCGAAACTTAGTACCAATACAACCCTCATGACCAGAACGCCATGATTTAAACATCCCGAAACCAATGCCATTGACGAAGAACCCTTACCTGTAGGAAATAGAGCGATGAACCTCGACTAGAACCACACCATCACCAACACTTTCATAGGTACAAATGCAACTTCGTCACTATATTTAATAATACCATATCCAAAGCACACCTCAAGGACCAAAATAGATCAGGAAGGAAGAAGAAAAGAAATATACATCCAGGAAAAACGGGTGGTAGTTATAAGAGGGGATGCACGTGGAGGGCAAATTTTGACTGCCACAAAAACTGGAATACCGACCAAAGCCCCCTCCGGTCAGTTTAGCCAATGTAGCGGCCCGAAGGCCTACTCTTGTCGAACTCTACCGATGGGGGTGTTTAACGTGCATAGGTGTGGCTTTTCCCGTGCACGGAACCTCGGTTTTACGTCTCATTCGAAGGAGATACTAGGTCCTATTTCTATGCCCAGGGGTTCCCTCGGGGTTACAACTTCATCATACCAACTTAAGTTGGGGACGGGATGGGGAATGTCCTTTTTTCGGGACTCCGGAATGGGATCTTTTTAAGCTCAGGAATTTGGCATTGACCCTTTCAGGGTCCGGGAATTCCTATTTCAAATTTCGAGAAGTCGGGTTTGAATTATTTTTATATTCGTGACTTCGGGAATTCAAGTCTTAGTTCGGGATCAGATCCCCTCCTTACCAGTAGTGTCAAATTACCGGTTCTACACCACCCCAATTTCAAGGGCAAATCCTGCATAGGGACCCCACCCCAAAATTGAAAATGCAAACGCACCAATTAGTCAGGGTAAATACAAAACCGGCTGGACAAAGCTTCATTTTAGCACCGGGCGCCTGTTCCATTCGCAGTTTGGCACTCACCAGTGGTACCGTAGGTTCAACTTTGACTGGTATAGGTGTAATAGCCTCCCTGCCCCGGGGGTTCTCTAGCCTTCTTGAGTGCCACCGCCACGATGGTACTCTCCTTGATCTTAAAGCGTCTAGTCAAAAAGAAAAAAAGACACCGTAGCGAGACACCCGCTATGGAACAAAAAAAATTCCCAACTCAGCCCTTTTGCTGGATTGGGAAATTTTGTCATCCCACCCCCTACCTGCATTTCTGCATTTGGTTCCTCACCAGATCGTATGAGAAGTACTCCTACTTGGTCTTGTTGCTCACCTTGAAGCCTGTACTTCTCACGTAGGCCCCTTTAAGGGGTTTCTTCTCTCTTTTGAGCCCGCTGCAGGCCCACACCCTAGTCGTTTCTCCTTCCCCAGTTTTTAGGGTGAGTATCTTACTCTTCCCAAACTTACCATCTACTTCCACCACTTTCAGGATTTTGTTAATCACTCCAGTTGGGACTTCCTTCTATTTCATCGTCTCCCAATTCTGCTCCTGCACCTTTTCCTCGAAGGCACTGACGCTGATAAAGTCGTCGTCTTCCTGTCCCCTCCTAGGACTTCTCAGTTCCTCCATCTTTTGTACAAAAGCCATGCGTAGATTTTCAGCATGCGCGCATACTTTTGAACTTCTGCATCGAGTTGGTTTTCTATTTGTTCAGCATTCGTTTGCCGATAGTCGTTATCGAGTTCATCCACCGTTTTATTTATAGGAGCATGCCGAGGAGGGGAACGTTTTTAAAAGGGCTGTTGGGTCCTAGGATCAGAACGGAACCGTCGATGAATTGCTGACCACGCTTCAAATACAAGCCATCACCCTGGACAATGTGTGCAGTGGAGGGTTTGAGGTAAAGACCATTACCTTGAACGTTTACACAGCAGACCTTTCCACCTCGCTTCAAGTACAATCCCCATCCGATGGCTTTGTTGATAGCGGCACTGCCTAGTCCACTCAGTGCACCGACTCCCAAAGCGGGTAGCACGGTTTTTGCCAGCATGGGAAGTGCAGCAAAGTCCAGACCGACCAACGTGGAAAGGAATCCACCGAGTTTTTGCTTCTTGTGTTTGACCTGGGTAGCGGTCATTTCCAAGACCGTTCCACCTTTACCACTCTGCAACACCTTGGTGATCTTTTAGATCTGTCGACAGGAGAGCAGCATCTTGTGTTCACCTCTCAGGTTGGCATGGGACAATCGGATGCTCACGGGGCAGTCATTTTCTGCGGCGCGTTGAAGTTTGTTTGCCTGACCTTTGGTCAAGTTCAAACTACTCTTGATACTCCATTTATTTAGGTCTCGCGAAGATGGAAGCGTATGGTGAGGTGTTCTCGTCGGAGATCGATGGGCCGGCCGTTTTGATCGGTTAGATACGTTTGCATACGATTGATGGTTTTCAGGGTGACGGGTAAGTACACTAGATTTTTAGGGATTTGGAGGATTTTCATGCCTGGGTCGACGCCGGCGTTCACATAACTCCCACTGATAATATCACTGTTGACGAGAATGCTGTTAATACTGATGATATTGACGATGTGTTCCCCTTCTGTGTAACCGTTGGTGGCTCGGTCCTACGTGTAGACCTGACGCTCAAATCCCAGCACGGTATTGATGTTATTATCGAAGTTGAAGTCCACTTGATAGTCTTTGGCTAGGGTAAGGGTAGCTCTCAGCGTTGCTCGATTGGCATCGATGATAATTTTAGCTTTGTGTCTGTTGAGTCGCAGTTATCGCTGGATCTCGTCGTTGATATCATCGATCCCATAGGAACCTGTGCTCAGCGTGATGGGGAAACTAATCGGTGCCTCCATTGGTGAATAGCGGAAGGCATTGTTGCCTGCGTGGTTGTTGGGGATGGAGTAGTAGGTTTCCAGGTTTACCAAAGCCATCTCATAGCTCCTACTTTCCCGCAGCTGGCGGGATAGGTTGAAGCGGGTGAGAATGCAGCTACCGATGCCAGAGACGATGAAGGAAAATCCCTGCTTTGGGTCGGTATTCTTAGCAATGCGTTTCGACAAATCCATTTATTTATGCGTGGGTATGCCTCAGAAGAGGAAGTTCAACTTTTGACCATCAGATTCGAACTGAAGGATGTGGTCGGAGATGGACTAGGGAAAACGCCTCGGTTTCGGCTGGAACGTTGCGCTGAAATTCAGCCCTCACTTGAATGTCCACGGCAAACTCCTTCAACCGCTCGGACTGATGACTCACATCGATAACGAACAAGGGATACAAGTCGATAAAGTCGGATGGGTTGATGTTACTGTTACTGAGAAGGGTGTCCATGTTGTAGAACTTTTTGCGGAAGTCTTCAGCTTCCTTGTACACTCTGGAAATTTTGTTCTGAGTGAAGCCACAGTCGAAGTCTACGGCCAGATAGCGGTCGGCGTTGAGAGTCGCATGAATGTTTCTAAATCGACAATGATCAACACGGCTGCATTGTGAGTTTGATCGTCTGGATTCCCCAGATGATCCACCTGGGTTTCTCACGGCCGCTTCTGGTGGCCAGATGCCAGGTGAATTGTGTGGTTTGGGAACGGCTATGGAATCACACTCTCTCATGCGGAATCCACAGTTGATATTGGTTTTGCACTCAATGGTTTTGTACAACTTCAGATTGTTCTCGTTGGAGGGATTTACATGGGGAACGAACCAGGAAACCTTGGTGAGGTTGATTTTGGCCACATCGTTGACGGCGGCGGCTCTCAGAATGGCATTGGCATCTCAATCCCGCACGAGTGAGCGTTTGTGCTTGAATCCATACACGATCTTATTGTAATTGTCTGCAAACCCAAAGATGTTATGGGGGGTGGCGCAGGAAAACGATCCCTTCACGGTTGGTTTGGTGCTGATATAGCCGTGGCGTGCCGCAAACGCAGTGTTGTCAGCAGCAGCGTCGGTAGAGGAATCTTTTAACCATAGTTAATTGAGATCTTGTGATTTGGAAAAGTCGTCGGGGTAGGTGAGCATTCCCAGCATGGCGGTGGCCACTCCCGAATTGTTGATAAATTCGATCTGCTGCCCGGAGAGCCTGTAACCGATGGTCCGGAAGAGAAACATGATACCATTGTGGCAGAGACACCAGATCTCCATTGGCGTTTTTGGAGTCGCCCTTCTACCAAGAGATAGCTCTTGGCGGGTGTAGGTACAAATCCTGCGTCTCGATGGTAATCCGTATTTCCGTTCCGGCGGTGTTGAGCTGGGTGCAGGCTTGAGGTCCGTATTCGTGAACCTGATATTCCTGAAGACTTTCATCGAAAGACAATCCTTCGGTGATGGTGAGTATGTTAGCCATGATATGTTTATTTATAGCGCTGGACGAAGTCATGAATGGTGGCAATACCAGAACCGGAGATGAGATTGTTCAACCGGGTTTGTTGAGGCTTGCTGCGTTGAACACTGGGCTGTTGCAATCGGGTTTGTTGAGGCTTGCTGCGTTTGGGGGGGACGGATCACTTTGTCAACCACTTGGTCGACGCCTTTCTGGCTCCTTTTTCTACACCTTTCAGAGCTGCATTGGTGGCGGCAGTCACGGCTGTGCTCCCCAGCTGTTTTACATCCGAGGAGATGAATACGCGTCCAAGTAGGTTGGTGATCGTGTCAAAAAGGCCTCGTCCACCGTACGCATACTTGATATCCTTTCTTGGTGAGTAACATTGTGATTTATTTATAGGATGCTACGATTGAGCTGCTTGTACTCCTAGATGCTAAAATGTCTACCCTTTTTCATGGCGTCGAGGATGGCTACAATTTCGTTGCGGACACCATTGTTTCCGGCTTGATAGGCGGCAGTGCACAGTTCCAGACGATCAAGGAGCTGATCGAAGGTCGATGGTAAAAACGCCCTTTGCAGTCCACTCCCATACCTCTCCTGCTGATAAATGGGTTTCACGATGTAGTTCCACTTGCAACTCTCGCTCGCTTTTGGAGTTCTAGAGAGGCTGGAATTACCTTAATACATAGCGTCGAGATTTGTAGGATTTCTACATAGTTGTCCAAATAGTCAGCATCGTACAGGGAGGGATCGGGGCGTTTCTTAACGATCATCTCCCACAAGCCAAGTGTGCCCTTGTAACGGATTCCCTCCACGAAAATATCATTCCCATCAAAGGTAACATGAAGATGTGATTGTCTTCAGAACGCAGCCCAAAGGTATGGTCGGCGTTGGGAGTCATTCCGAGCTGGAAATACTGGTTGCTGTCATCGCTTCTTTGATGGGTAATGGATCGGCAACTCTATTGGAGGTGGGGTTACGTAAGGCCGGTGCTGGCACTGGTGTTGGAAGGTCCTCGATCTTTTTGGTGATCTGAGAGGCTGCCTCCTTTTGGGCCTCCACCACGGGTTTGAAAACTTTGGAGAGGTCTCGAGTGAGTCCCAACTTGTCCAAGGGATGCTGCAATTTGCTGGATTGAATGTTCCGCTTGGTGTCATGCAACTCCCTGGCAAGCGCTTCACGCTGCTTGGGATCGGTAATCTTGATGAATGCCATTTATTTATAGCATCC
>JAOXYH010125071.1:0-16948 GCA_028566455.1 Botula fusca
TCTGTTTTTTACAATTATGAAGCACATATCTAAATCATTATCATGACTATATATATTCCATCATTATTGCATAAACAAACACGTAAAAATGTTTACAATAAAACAAATATTGTTGTTATATAGTGTTAAAAGCTATGTGATAATGCATAATATAGCTAAAGGTATGTATACAATGTAATCCAAAATTGTTTTTGGAAGAATATTAATTGCATTTGCAAATTACTACAATTTAATACAATATATATATTACTGCATTTATAAAAACTTACAAAATGTTTACAATAAAACAAATATTGCTATTATATAGTGTCAATAGCTATGTGATAATGCACAAAATAACCAAAGGTATGTGTATACAATGTAATCCAAAACAAGGCACCTATTAAAGAGTACTTTGTACAAATGTTAAGTCATTGTATTTGCTCTCGCACAGTGGCATTGTAAATCTTTGTATCCCCGATGTCAGTAATGTTTGTTCCAAGCTTGGAAAATGATTTTCAAATAATGCTGTCCGTACTTGAGTGATGATGTACCAAATGTTTAGCACATTCTCGTGTGACACAACTCAGAAAAATTTATCATTCACTCGGTCAACAATAATTGAAGCAAGCAATATCGATTCTTCTGCCTGTTCTTTTGTGTATAACTCGGACGGTGTCAATGGATACGAAGTTATTCTTGGATAGCGCATCCGAGAATAGCTGACAACAAGACTTTCCAAGTTTCGTGCTGCATCCTGAAGAATAGAGTCTCGATAGGCAATCGACGTCAGGAGAGAATGATCTTGTCCCACTTTATTGGCGTCTTCAGTTACCTGAACGGCTTTTAAAGCTTTCTCTGCAGCCTGTATGAAAACACATTATAAAATAAGCAAGACTAAATGATAAATTTGTATTTTTCGCATCTTATCAAGCAAATTAAATCTACAAAAAAATGCTGGAAAGGTAATGCAGTAATAAGAAATAACTGCATTTTATGATTATAGCTGTAATATTAATTAAATGAAAACTATGCGAGAAACGTCCGGAAAATTCATCATTTTTGTTTCGATTTTCATATATGAAGTCGAAACGGAAAATGTTCTTTGCAAATGCAATAATTTACTTTAAATCTTGAAATATTCGCGAGAACTAAATTTTCGCGATTATTCGCGAATGACTGCAACCGCAAAATAATCATTCTCGCGAATAATTTTTCAATTTTTTCCCCCAAATACAATAAATGGAAAATATGCACAGTGTTTCATATCGCCAATTTATCGTTTCGCGATATTGAACCCGGCACTGAAATCACAAAATTTTCAACACGCGAATTTATCGTGATATAGTACAGTAACAGACAGAACTGTTGTGCGACATAGAAATGGACCGAATAAAAATTTAAGCAGAAGACCAGTGAACTTTGTTAACCTTACCTATCGACTCTACTCGAACATTTATTGATCAAAAACTACCAGATCTTTTTCGCATTTATAAGTAGACTTCATGGACATTATACACACTACCAGTTCTCAGTGTGTCAAACATTCCTGTCGACACTGTACACAGCTTGTTTATTAATTGATCTAGTGACTATGTGTTTGCAAAGAGGTAGAAAAGTCATTTGTGCTGCGTTTACCTACCAGGAAACTCAGTCGAAATGCTTTGGAATGGGATTCACCCTACCAGGAAACTCAATCGAAATGCTTTGGAATGGGATTCACCTGTGTATTTTTCAATCTTGAATTCCACATGTGCAGATCACCGACAAACATTCCTCTACAGTTATAAACGTACCTTGCGACTTACTGATGACATACGTACTGCAAATTGCACTGAACTACATTAAACCTACCTAAGATATGCGAATAACCCAACAAGACCATAATGGTACGATTCCTCTTTGATGAGGGTGGTACAGGGGGTACCGTGCACGGAGGTACGGGAAATAAAATGTCATTTCACGGAGAACGAAAAATTAGAATTGGGCTTGCACGTTGCATTTTTGTCACATTTCACGAAACAAGACAAATAACGACCTCCCAGCACGGTAACACGGTAAATAAAAAACCCAATACGTGTGCACGAAAATAACACTGTACCACCCTCTTTGATGGAACAATGTATTTAAGGCTGTATAAGACATTGGAACTGTGCACATATGCTAAATTATGAATCATGTGAAAAAGAAACATGCATTGGCTATTGGTTGTATTAAGAATGCTCGCTGGTCAATTTTTGGCATTTCTGTCAGATTTTCGAACTCGCTAACCACTTTTTTCTTCTTTTTTCAATTCACATTTATGACAAGATCATTTGATAAAACAATGAAATTTTCTATCTTTTGGACATACCTTTTCAGCAGCAATAGTGTTCCATACAAAGTCTAAATAAAATCCGGAGAATCCCATTTCCCACAAAATTTTTAGTCGCTTATATTTTGAAAACTACCACTGAATAATATTTTCATTAATTTTAGTGTTGATGTGAGATATTTCGAAAAAAAATAATACCTATTTCGAAACATATTTATTTAGGAATGGACCAGCGAATTTCCTAAAACCTAGCGACAGTGACACTGTATCAGCCTAAGGTGATCTCCTACCTAGTACATATACTCTTTGTACACACACATACCGCCTGTCTGCACATCTCACTTTTTTAATCAAACTTGTATCAAGACCCACATGCATAGATATCAAACTCAAAGAAGTTCCATTTTGTTAAGTCTTACGTGAATTTATCCTTTCAATCGTCTGATTGGAGCAAATGTCTAACACATGGATTTCCAACAAAAAGTAAGATAATTTAAATATCAAAAAAGTAAAAAAGCAATTTACATGATACACATGTTACATGAATCTTTAGGTAAAACTCATTTTACGAACACCTTAAATTGCAACTTGATATTAGGAATATTCCATTTTTTAGAAATTTTCCATTCAAAATAATTACTAAATAATACAGTTAAGCGAATAAATAAAACTCTCAGCTAGAAAAATACATGTATAATTTTCTAGACAATATCCTTTAATGTCTGCTTACAAATCCCTATGCAATTCTGATCAAAACGTGAAACCAAACTAGAGGTTTACATGATTGCATCGCTCACCTTGCTTGTATGTGCACATTTTCCCTTATGGTCCAATGTAAAGCAGCGTCTTTCCTCTGTTGTTCTCCTGAATTTTACGACCAACGAAATACTTTTGATATGTGACCACTATTTGAACATTCAGACAGGGATTTGTCGATTTAATTTTAAAAAAGATCTTTGATAGTGTCTGTTTATTTTCCTGCATGTTCATGATGGGTTCACTTAAATATATTTAGAAGCTGTTTGTTTGTATTTTCCGCGTTAAACTTTATCATGCGGCGGCAGTCATCTTAAATTTTCTACCTATAAACACTTCGAATACAGAATCATTTATCTAACATTTATTTTCAATTTGCATTCAATATTTTGAATTGGTTCCAAAAGGTTTTTATATATTTCCCATAATGTCTCATAAACTATAGCAAAAGACTGGATAGTTTCAGAAATTGTTGAAATTTCACCCAATTCAATAACCAGAAAACAATATTTGCCCTGGCAGCCATGATAAATTCCTGACGCACTATTTATTTGAACAATGAATCATGCATATTCCCATCAAGTTTCAATCGGAACACTCTAGGCTTTTTCACCACTGGTCGTAAAAAGATCTCGGAAGCAGTTGTAGGGATATGAATGCAAAATGTTTCAAATGTACTTTAGTCACCCTTTTTACACAGATGTAAGTGATTCACTCCGAGGTAATCTAATACTCAATTAACATACTTTACTTATTGTGGATTTACATCTTTGCTAAAAACAAATTATTTCGTTGAAATCTAGACTTTGAATTTACTTTGTTTCCCAAAGTAAATTTGTTGAGTTTCAAATGAAAAGGCGTTATATTTACAAATCTACTTCCATCGACGTTATCACGGTCAGACGTCTCTGTCGCATAACTAGCCAATCGGATTAAATAAACAAAACGTCACAAAAGGAATGTCACAAACAGAACCATGACAAAATAGAAAAGTTGTTTTCATTGATGACGATAAATAGTTCAAGATAGATACTATTGACATCCAAGGTCTCTTTACTGGCATATCGACGGAAAGGTCCATATGTGATCCGATCGATCAAGTTTGTCAAACGTATTCTGAGAATAACATACATGTATTTGAATACTTTTCTCACAGGGTCTTATGTTAAATTATGTCCTGCGGCTGCGAGTCCATCCTGGATTGATTTAGAATCTCAGTAGACATGCAAATTTAATAAATCACCCATGTTAAATGGGTATCATCTGGATTATAGTTTATGACAAGATGTTTGAAATTTTACGAAATCGAAACATCATTGGCTCTGACAATCAAATTGAACTTCTGGTCCTAAAAACCGAGTTCTGGATAAAGAATCGTTCAATGAACACTCCTACTAAGTTAGGTTCCACTTACCTAGTTGAACATGTGCTTATGGACAGATGACGGACGCAAAGTGATGAAATACCTCAAATTTCCTTTTTGGTCTGATGATCTAATTATAATGAAATGTGATTTAGCTATAAGACTCTTCACTGATTGTATACTACTTACTTGGTGACTTTGTACACACACCCAATTGTATGATTCATCTTTTGCTGAATTCAAAGAACATCGCGCAGCAGCCAGATCATATTTTGCTTGCCGAATCCAAATTCTACCCATTTGCGGTTGTGGATTGGGAAAACATGAAGGTTGAAACTTTTTGTTATGTCCACGCCTCCGTTTTTGGACCCTGTCTGCAAAGTTTCCAAAGTCAAATGGGTAGGTTTCGTCATTCCTCCCATCTGTACGTGTAGCCCGACGAAGGTTTTCCTTCCATTCACTTCTTTCGGTTCTGTATTCGTCAATTTTGTCAACATCAATCTCACCAGACTGCAACCTTTTAATAAAATCTGTTAGATGCTTAAAGACCTCACTGCAAAATGATGAGTTTTGATTTTTGTCAGGATGCCATCGTAAAATTAATCGACGGACAACTCGTTTGAAATCCGTCGACCCGAGACGCCATGCATCCACCAGTATTTCTTCAATAATCTGGAAGGTCTGTTCCTTCTTTACTTGACTTTGTGAACTTAGCCCATCTGTAAACAATTCTATTTCTTGCGGTGTTTCCTCATCGGGCCTCACTATTTTATAAAGTCTATGAGATCGCACCTGTAGCTCCCCTTCTTCTTCACCAGCGTTGATTGTATACGAGGGGAAGGTCTCTGTTCCATTTGTGAGTTGTTTGACTATTTTAACATGAATATAAACGGACGCTTCCTTATCACTGTTGTCACCTAAATTGTCAAATATTTCATACACAGCATGGTCACCTGGTTCGAAGGTAGAAAATTCTGATGAAAGAAGTCCTAAAAATTCCTCCGGAATTGGTGTGCCGGGCAATGGAATCCAAGATATGTTTTCAAATTCATAATCTGCATCAACAATACCAAGATTGTTCAACTCCGTTTCTACTACACTTTGAGATGCTTCATAGAAAGGTAATAAGGCTTGCACTTCACTAACTTTCACTTTATTTGATGTTATATCTTTAATGGCAGTAGCTATCCAAAGGGTGTTTTTTGGTATCCAGGACTCAAGAGGTGCTTTCCGAAACTGGATGTAAATGATATTTTCATCGGAGTCATAGAAAACTGTCCTCCATCTATCGGTGGTGTCGACTGTAACATTTCTGTAAACCAAAACGGTTTCCAACTTTGTCAAAGCAATCACACGGAGTGACTTTAATATACTGAGAATGCCATTCATTTCCATTTCAGACACTTTTACGTTGCTCTCCTTCTGGTATGTTTTTAACAATCTCATAATTATATAGCTGAATATTTCACCTGACAAGAAAGCCTCCAGTCTACTTGCTGTATTACTGCTTACAGTTGATTCCTTGTGGAGCACAACCTCTTTTACACAACTTGAAAGAATCGACGGTTTACAGCTATCAGGTAATCGAAGTAAGAGAGATTGTGGATCGAAATCCGGCCGCTTAAGTGGTCTCAAATCGCATAGAAAGTCTATTTTTGTTGATTTTGCTAAACGATAACAAAACTGCCAGTTATCCACAAACACTAAATCTTTTGACACCTTCAATACATTCTTATCATTTAACAAATACAGCTCAGTATCTTCATTTATTAAATGATCTGTTGAAGAGGGTTGTTGTAAACTGATTAACAATCCCTTAAATGCACGTTCAAAGGATATCAGCTCTGTTGGCGTAAGTACCAATGTTCCTGCTTTCCTTTTCATTGCAGCCAAAACTCGACAATAGTGCTCAATAGTAACATTCTCTGAAGCTCCCAATTTCTCGAATAATTTAAAGAACGCGCCATAGTAATCAGAGCATTTCAGTAAATATGGCGGTATCTCCATATGTCTAGGTAATTGAAAGACAACGTGATTAGCCGTCAAGAACGTTTTGTGTTCGACAACATATACAATCGGAGTTTGAGCAAAAATTGCTTTAGCTTGTTGTAGGAAATTGTCACCCATTTTTTCCTCCTGTGAAAGATGTGCATAAAATGTATGCATTAGAGTTTTTACAGACTTTCCATACTTTCCTTTGTATTTCTGAAGCGATTCACATACCTTATGTATGTGAGATACAACACATTTTCTGTCCGGTTGCTTTTTCATTTTCAAACTATTGCGAACTACCTCATTCGCTGGACAGGCATAATCTGGCAGTAAAACATCCATGGTCCAACAAAGTTCGACATAGGTTTGTGGTACAGCCGCATAAAATGATATGAGTCTGTCAATGCTAGGTGATGGGCAAATAGATGTGTAGTCTTTTGGTACCACATAAGGTGTTATAAAGTCGATTTTGCTTATATTCTCCAGAAAATCTTTTTGCCGTTCAAGATGTGGTATCAAGAACAAATGTTCAATAAGAAGTCTCGATCGCTTTTCAGATTGTTCGCTTTTTCCATTTTGCTGAATTGATTTTGCAAACATGATAAATAGTTCCTTAGAAACCTCGCATTTCACGCCTGAAAGTTCCATGAATTCTTTCCATTCTTTGTCCGAAAACGGTTTTGATGGTAGCTCAGTGTCATTGCAAAACTCCTGACAAATTTCATTATGGGGACTAAAGAAATCGCCGGCTTCATGTAATCCTGTCGCGGTGGGTACAAATTTTACTCTTGGCAACAGATGCTGAATTTCGCCATAGGTCAACAACTCATCTCTTACAAACGTTAGATGTGCAATGTGGTATTGTTGTTCCAGGTGTCCAAAGTTTGGCAAAATGAACTGAGAATAGAGTGAAACTAATGGATGCTTGTACTTTTTTCCAGTTGGAAAACATTGAGAACAACCTAGATGTGAATACAGTTTTTCATGCCTTGAATTGTATTTGATCAGAAGGGTATCTTTCCTGCTGCAGATACCAGACAACCCGTCAAGTACACTTATATTGTCACTCTTTACGACCAGAACATTAGGAGTTTTTTCAAGGTTGACCACTTCTCCTGATACGGTTGTAAACAGAGTCAAATTTTTAATTTCTCTAATATTCTGAATACGGTTTGAAGCTATGGAATCGTTAAAATACTTCAAAAGTTTATCACATTCCACCGAACTTAGATTTTGCCAGCTAAGTTTATCTTTGTGATAGTTTAGACACTCAATGAGCTTTGAAGTATTTCTAACTGTCGCCACATTATTTGCGATATGTTTTATACCACAAATAGCAATATTTGGAAATGGTAATCGGAGCTTGTTGACAAGTCTTTTTACGTCTTCTTCTATGTACAAACTGTCATCTCGACCACCATAAAATAATGTGTATGCTAAATTGAATGACACAAGTCTAGTTTCACCCATGAACCATGTACCTGGGATAAGACACCAATCTTTGAATTCTTGTGGGATTTCATCTTTCATATTCAAAAATTCCCAGAGCAGTAAAACCCATGTTTCTGAAAGTCCACCGGTCCAATCAACCGGGAAACGTACTTTAAATAAAGAAGCATCTAATGACTTTGGTAAAAGCCTTGCAAATGTTACAATATCTAATGATTTGAAGCTTTCTTTGATTGGATCCAGCAGAGGAGCTTCCATTTTGTGCACAAACATTCCTTTTGATGCAGGAAGAAGGTCACAAAACTCTGAGAGGTACAACATGTTCTGTTTTCCAAAGGCAATTAAAACGTTGTCATTTTTTACAAGTAATGGAACTCCCTCCAAATACTCTATATTCAGATTTTCATGCATTAAGCAAAATTCTAAGACTATCAGAAGTCTGCCAATCGTTTTAAATTTCGTGTTTGACAAAGGCATGTTCATGCTGCTTAGTGAACATTTGTCAGCAGGACTAACTTTCCAAGACTTTAAAAATTCAATTACCAATTCGGGTGATATTTTCTTCGTACAGATGCATTTTTCAAACTGTCTTCTTTCTTCCCGCATTTGAATTGCGTCTGACTTGACTTTTCTTTCTTGCTCAGTTGGCTTTGTGACTTTGATTTTGTTTCTTTTGACTCAATTTCCAAATGTCTAAAACGCCTGCAAGATTCGTTAATACTTTCATAAACGTTTAATTGCGTACTGGTAAGTTTCAGTCCAAGATCAATAAGAACAGTTCTGAGTGACTGCTCCGTGTCGATATTTTTTATTTCTTTACATGACTGGTCAGTGAGTAAATTTCTGGAATGTTTCCCTCTTACATGCAAGTTGTGAAGATCATCAAACACTGCAACCTTCAGGGGAATCCACTGAAGAATTCTGACTTGTTTATGTCCTACGGTATATTTGTTGAGATCAAGTCTGGTATATGATGGGCTGATAGGGAAAACTCTCAGCTCTCTGTAATGTATGCTTGCATATGTTGCGCAGATTAGCTGTTTCCACTTGTCATCTGCTGCTGATCTGAATACTGGAAAACATTTTAAAAATGTTCTTATTTCATTATAATCCTCGCTATCCATAATTTTTTTGTGATAAAAGTCAATGCAACTGGCATATGTATGAGCAATCTGCTTCAGAATGTATTCATTCCAGATGTACCTTATGTCATCTTTAAATGAAAATATCTGACTCCTGTTTTGCATCAATGCAAAATGTCCATGAACGTGTACTGGTAAACCAGTTCTAATAGGTAACGGAAGAAAGCAAAAGGCAGTACCATGCTGGGAATCACTATGAAACTGTCGATTGGTATGTTTTGTTGAAAACTTTCTGCACCTTGCTGTCCCAGCACGTGGAGATAGCATAATTTGCTTTTCCGTATACGAATCATTGAGTTCTTTTGGGATATTACGGGAATCTGGGAATCCAAACGCTTGCACAATTATCCACTCTTCTCTATGGAAATTATCCTCTACGATAGCTTCGTAAATTACTTCATGTAGGTCAACCTCAAAGAGAGTTTTCTTCCTTCTGTCTAACAAGTCAAGTTCATGTTGGACGGTGGACATAAAATCATTTCTGTGCCCGACATATGAGTTCAATACATCTAGATGAACGGAGGAAATTGTTGACAGTTTGTCTGTGTTCTTTTCTATGTACGATAAGCTTATTTTTTGCACGTTTGACAAAAATAGAAGACTCTCTTTCACTTTTGACTTCATTGTTTCAAACATTGTTCTTATGGTTTCATTTTCTACGACCTGTTTGCTGATGTCCGAATGATCTGCCATCTCTTTCGTTCTCAAAGGAAAACGAAACCATGTTCCTTCACTGAAACCAAGTTCACGTTGCAAATATGCATTATAAACATCCACATAGCTTTTTTCTAACAAACTGAGATCCTTAAATTGCAGTCCTCTTGCGTCTTGATAGGCAGTCAGAACATTGGTGCAGTGTGGATCAAAAATACAGAGTGTGCCACCATTCGGTGCAGTTGGTCCTCTTGTTAAAAATGATGGAACATCGGTCACATGGTAAACGACATTGAATCCCAATCCGAATTGGCCAGTTTTTGTAGGGTCGTACAATTTACTACCTTCTCCTAGCTCCTGAATTTTGGCTATGTCATCCATTGAAAAGCATGCGTTGTTAAATACACTTAAAGCTGGACCTTGGAATTTTGCCCACTTTTCGTCAAATATGTGTTTAGTACCGTGTTGTCGCATGTCAAGTACAAAATGCACCTCTGTTGCTCCAGCGTCATCTGCATTTTGTAACAGTTCAGTCAGAACAAAATGGTCGCGAACATTTGCAGAAATGATTCCTTTTAATCTTGTCACTAACTTTTCTTTTTGTCCAAATGGCAAAATATTTGAAAACTGTGACATGTGCAAATTGCGTTTTGACATTATGCCCAAGGCTTCAATCATTCCAAACGTATTTGCAACTTCTTCGTGAATTAAATGTAATTGTTTTGTACCGAACGAAAGACCACGATAGTCATCGTCAAATGATATTTCAGATAAACATCGGAGAACACATTTCGTATCTGGAATGTATACCCTTTTCTTCTCCTCAGGCGTAAGCTGTCTTTTTTCGCGTTGTAATAATAAACAGATGTTGTATAAAATATTTACAATGCTACCGAGTTCATAATCTTGCACAGGTTCTTGATCAAGATCATTTTGTCTTTCTTCTAATATGTCAAGGTAAGTATATGTAACCACAGTTTTTCATAGGACTTAAACTGACTATCCATTTGATACAAGTACGGTGAACAGTCTCCCTCTAAAGATAATGCCACCCTACTAGGCATTACCATGTCTCCATTTTTGAAGATAATGTGTCGGTCCTTCAGATGTGCCAACTCTAAAATTAAGGAACTATTGATTTCGTTTTCTGTCAGATATTCATTCAGCTTTCGGTATATTCTGTGACAAATGTTTTCTAGATCGAAACAAAATGTTATTCTCTTGGACCCAATCACATTCAGTTGCTCAAGAACTTGTTCTACTGTTACCTCTGGAATGCCAATCAAACGAAGGACTGAACATCCAACAGTATCAGAACAATTTACAACTTTGCCAACAGCCCCAATGAGTTCTTTGTCTTCCGGAGAGAATAGTTCGTTCGGTGGAAAAAATTCATTTTGTATTCCAATTTCATCTGCAGTCCATGGCAACGTTTGAGGCCAACATTCTGGGCGTTTCATTGCCGGCAGAAATGAAATAGTTCGAATCTCATTTATCACTTGTTGATGATTCTTGATATTGTCCTTCAAATACTCCAAATACTCTAAAATTGCCAAGGACCGTTTTAGAGCCAAGTCATAACTTCTTTTGTCCGCAATATTTCTCACAGACTTGACTCGTTCAAGCAATAATTCGGAAGAAATAGAGTCTGTCATCATTCCCATATCGACGAGGATTTCACTGTACTGTTCAAGTAAATCATCTGGAAATCGTTCATCGCCTAAGTCAAACATATCACTGACGAATCCCTTCTGCCATACTAAATCTTGTGGTTTAAGAAGATGAGCTGACGGTTGACAAGGTATGCATTCATACATCATGATATATTCATGTAATGTGGTATCTTTGAGTGCCTCAGTTAACAGAAAGTTTCTTCTGTCCTTCATGTCATTATTTTCCCAATAAGTATCTTTCAAATGTGGAAAATAATACTTCTTGAAAAATTCAAATTTTGAAATGAATTTCTCCGGCAGCTTGTCCATGTCGTCTTGGTTTGATATTAAGAGCATTTCGTATTGTTTTCCTGGTATGTCCATTATGACTTCAGAACCCTTGTGAAATTGTAACAAACAGTCGAAACAAATTTTACCATACTTGTTTTCATGTCTAAAAACTGGGTCCAGAAACAAAGCATTGCTGAGTGAACATTTTAAAACTTTTGATGAATTCTGGCTTTTTCTGTAGAAAATCATTGGATCTTTCTCAAATACGTTTCTATAAAACGCTTGTACTAGTTTATCAGTTTCTTGACTGTTGTCACTAAATTTAGGCCATAAACTCCAGTAGTTGGATTCAAGTACGTCTGTTGTTGATTGCACAGCGATCTTTTCCAGTAGAGTGATGTATGCGCTTTGGATGACATCAGTAAGAATGGTGTCATTCCACCTACAATTTGAATTTAATATTTCATCTTCGTTGGAAGTTATGATACTCTTTCTGTCACGCTCCACCATAAAACAACCATTTATATGCACCGGAAGTTGAGTTTTCTGTGGTAAAGGTAGAAAACAGAACACGTGGCTTACGCGGTAAAGCCCCTTTGGTACTTGTGACAGCTCAAGTACAGACGAGATCATTTTTTCTCTTACTGCGACACTCCCTATTGGAACAGCACCTTGGCTTTTCAGTTTTTCTGCAAGTTTAAATGATTTGTGTCCAGAATCCCACGATAAAAGCCACGACTGCTTTTCAGACAAAGGCCTCAATTTTGTAGATATCCTGTTCACATGATTAGTTACTTCAAAACTGATTTCAAATATTTGTGTGACTGACAACTTCTTTTGTGAACTGCGCCCTTCAATTTGTTTTACTGCCTTTTTTAAAATGTTCTCTCCAGCAGGATCTTTTTCTTTTGGAAAAGATTTTATAGCTTTGAAAACCAGTCTAACATCCTCTTTAGGGTTACCCGTAGTAACCAAATGGTATACTGAAATTTCAGTAACGTTCTGAGTAAACAGAAGCAAGTTTGCAGCTCCAGCTATCAATTTTTCCAACAGCTGTGTCATTTCTTTCTTTCTATACTGCACATCTTTGATGCAACTCCGTGATGCTTGAGTAGGTGTCCTTAATGGAAAACGGAACAGTGTCCCTTCATAGTTTACATGATGCATTCCAGCTAACTTGCATCCAAAAATATCTTCATATGGCTTAAACTGGTTTGGGTAAGTATCTAAAATAGTATTTGTTATGGTAACCCGAACTCCTGGTTCCTTATCTTGGATTGCCTCTCCCAGATGATAGAGGTGTGGATCTAGGACAACCAAATTATTTTCACTTATGAAACTAGGTACATCAGTCAAGTTATACACGGAGCAAAATCCAAGACCAAACTTTCCAATTTTTTCTCTTGACTGAAGTTTTGTTTTTCCACCGACCATCAGTATGTTCTTGAAGTCTTCTTCCTTGAAGATTGCATCATTGTACACCCATAAGGCTTGTCCTTGACATTCTGCCATGCCTTTATCAAAAAGTCCGTCTCGCCATTCGGCATTTTCCCTTTCATCATATAGAAATGAGATCTTTGTCGCTCCAGCATCATCAGCGTTTTGAAGAAGTTCTTTTGGAATCGAAAATCCATCAGTATAGCTGTCAAGACAGTTGGAAATACTAGTTGTTAATGGTTCTTTTTGGCCCCAGGGAAAGAAAACGGTGTTATTACTAAATGTTCTTTTTGTCACTGATGGTATACCTAATGCTCTTGCAATATCATTTATATCCGGATGCGAGTATATGATATCTCTATCAGTTGCCGTATTCCGTAGTTCGGGTGAATATGTGCAGTTACTAACAGTTTCAAAAGCAAGTACATTTTCGTCCAGTGTACTCACAGGGATAAACAAGCGTGCCATAACGGATTTATCTACATTCAAATGTACAATGCATTTCAAAATATCAGCTGCAAGTTTTTTGTCTTGTCTTACTTGAGAAAGGTTAGTTTCCTTGCTTTTGTGTTGTTCTTTCATTTCTATGAGTACATATTCTAATATTTCAAAATCAAGACATGGCCTTACACCAAGCTCAAGAAATATTTCAGTAAAGTCTTTTAACTCGCTAGCCAGTTCAAAAACGTACGGTTCTAAGTTCAGTCGATATTTGAATCTATTGTTCTCCATTTTAACAACAACTTTTTCGATGCTTTTAAACCCATTGCTGTTTGTAGGAAAACAGTTAATTTTCTTTAATTTGTCTTTGCTTTTCAAGTCTAAGTTCCCTTTTGCCCTTTCTTTATCTAAAACACCAAGTATCTCCTTCGTCAAACTGATATATTTTGAGTTTTGATTGGTAGCATATGCTCTGGTTACCTTTTCAAAGTGTCCTATAACTGTATGCAGGTCAGGTTCTGAATGCCATTTGTAGTAGTTTGCAATGTGACTATCCGATGGGATATTTGATACAAGTGGTAATACAGAACCAACAATATTCTTGTAAATAATACTCTTAGCTTGTACAGGAGTACAAAGACTAATTCCGTCTTGTGCTTGAAACCTATCTAGAGCATCTGGAAAACTGTCTGGTTTTAATGTACAAAATGGAACCCATCTGGTGTCTTCGATTTCTTTTAATACCTTTTCATTAGATATGGATTCTGGTTTCCTTGTCAGAAATTCCAATAAGGCTGTTGCTTTTCTCATTCTGATATCAGAACTTTGTATGTCTCTCTCTATTAAATTCGCCATATTAACAATATCTTGTGTTGTTATTTTATCTTCTTGTTTAAGACCAAGCTGTCGAAGAAACTGAATCATGCCATAAACGATGAATGACTCGTCTGGAAATTTTCCATCTTCTCCAAGAAAAAGCTCTCTTAAAAAATCATTCGACGGATCAAAAAGGTCCTGTGCTCTGTAAATTTTACCATCTGTCGACTTTATGAATGCAACATTTCTAGCCAATTCTAGAACATTTTTCGTCATATATGATGGTCGTTCGTTTAAGTAAACCATTAATTTGATTTTTTCATCACTTGTATATTTGGAACCGTCGCTTACCATAAGTTCTAAAATCTCAGCAAGCAATTCAGATTTAAGGACTTCATCTGCCCCTAAACAAGACATCAGCGTACAATTTTGGCAACTTAGAAATTTTCTTGGAAACAAGAGACCACGTGGAAAGTCAAGCTGCTCCAGAAAATTGTTGTTTTCGCTGAGCGAAACTATTTCTAGGTTGTTCACATTGTCATTTTGGTGAAACATCCTAATTGATCTCAAAAATCGCTTTGATTCCTCCGTAATCACCGAACAGTGATTGGAAAGATACCAACTGAAATCAACTCTCTCCTGATCGTTGCAATGTATGTTGACATCCGTAGCAATTTGTTCTACTTTGTCACTACAAGAAGCTTTGGCTAAGCAATGTAAAATATTTTCTGGTGTTGGAATTTTTATATAGTTTCCTATTATGTCTGCATGAGGAAATCTGATAGTGGTTGCTCGATCCAAAAATCGCATTCCCGTTAGTTTTACAATGTTTTGCACAGATTTCTGAATGACTGCCTGATTTTCGAAACTTGTCAGCATGTAATTTCCTTGCAGACATAAAAACTCTCGAATGGAAATGTTTTGTTGATGTTCTTCAAAGACGTGTGCGTCACACAGAGGAATCAGGGGAACCTTCTCAAATGAACTAAGCTCTTCATACTGTCGCAGATTGAGAACCTTCCAAATGGACTGTATCCAGTGTAAGGTAAGAATTGATTTGTCTTTCGGGATGTATCTTCCATTTTCCTCTTGAAAGCAGTGATGCCGGAACACTTCCAGTAATATGGCTGGTAATATATCATTGGTCACCAACCTCAGCTGGTACAATTCTGATAGAGAAGACAGGAAACATTAATTTAGATTGATACACACCATAAAATAAAAACACAGAAACTGCATTTATTCTTTTGTCTTTAAATATTCACGTGAAATCTATTGCAGTGTGCGTATACAAGGACCTTACAAATCGAACGGACGTTAAGAAATCTATTGATTACATGGATCAAGTTGCGAACTTTTAATTTAAAAGCAGTGAAATTTCAGCATGTATTAAAATTCCTTTGTAGAATTGTATGGGGGAATGTTTTAATCCCTTTTCTTAATTTAGTTATAACTAGACTTTTCGGCGAAGCCGGACTAATACCCCTTCCCCCTCGCTTGCAAAGCAGCACATTGAAATTCAGTATCAAGGCATGTGATTTTTAAAATGTGTGGTCTGAAAGCTAGTAGCTAAAAAATAACATTTAAATTGAAACAAACACAGAGGTCTAGTGAGCAAGCTCACATAACCCACGCCACTGCATGAACTTGACTGATGATGTTAATCTGATGTTCTACTTAACAAGATGCTGACGCAGATTTTGATATACAAAATCACATGCGGATTTTTAGAATGTCCAAATAATATTTTTCTAACCTAAGTAAATTAGTAAATTCAATATGAAACTAGTGACACCCAATAAGCTTCAGACAGACATTTGGACAGATAGCCATATAGATCTAGATAGATATTGCACAACAACAAATTATAAACAATTCTATGGAGTTTCAAATTATTCTAAAGTAAACTAATAGAAATGACTTTCACAACCTTTCCTACATGAAGAATAATGGCTAAGTCCATGTTTTGCAATGAGAAACCCCAAAAATCAAATGTAGAAATAATTCAAATATTGTTGCACAACAAGATATCAAATGCAGCAATACTGTGGAGTTTAAAATCATTCAAAAGTAAGCTGAAAGAGAAATGGCGTTCACAAACTTTCACCTATGAAGAAAGAAGTCCATGTTTTGCTATGGGAAATCCCAAAAAGCAATTTTACCAAAAATATGAATAAGTGTTGTACAACTACATATCATATTGAAGAATCCTATAAACTTTCAGTTCATTTCCACTAATACTTCCTGAGATTTGGCGTTCACAAACTTTCAGCTATGAAGAAATGGCTAAGTCCATGTTTTGCTATTGTAAACCCCAAAATTCAATTTGATCAAAAATCTACATAAGTGTTGCACAACTACATATCATAAGAAAGACTCCTTTAAATTTCAGTTCATTCCCTCTAATACTTCCTGATATTTCGCGTTCACAAACTTTCCCCTATAAAGAAATGGCGAAGTCCATGTTTTGCTATGGAAAACCTCAAAAAACATTTTTATCAAAAATCTAAATAGGTGTTGCACAACTACATATCATAAGAAAGATTCCTTTAAAGTTTCATTTCATTCCCACTAATACTTCTTGATATTTCGAGTTCACAAACTTTCCCCTATGAAGAAATGGCTAAGTCCATGTTTTGCTATGGGAAACCCTAAAAATCAA
>JAOXYH010125072.1:0-10308 GCA_028566455.1 Botula fusca
AAATAGAATAAATAAACAAAAAAAGAAAAGACAACAGAAAAAAAAACAAAATAAGAAAAGAAAAATAAAGAAAAGAAGAAAACCAATGAAAAAAATAATAATAAGCATTACCTCAAGATATAACCAGTATTTTTTGCAAAGTATTTAATGACCAGTTTTTTCGGTGTATATATCAATGGAATAGCTCCATTTACCGAGCAGGACGTGCTTACCCTTCTGGAGCGTTTTGTTTGTTTCTATTTTTTGTTCTTTGTGTTTTTCATTTTCAGTTCTTTTATTTTGTCCAGGTTTCTCATTGTTTGCACTTTTGCATTGTCTCTAGATTCACGAGTTTTGGATTACTGCTTGAATCTGTTGCTTCCGTATTCTGTTGCCGTTTTATGGAGTTTAGTGCATTCTAGATAAATATTTTCTCGGAAAAAACTACAATGTTTTCTTTTGAACTCCACTGAAATTAATGTTTCAATACATGCTTAGTCTTGTTAACAATAAAAGAGCTGTAATTTCTACTCCTTTCTTTCTACGGTCAGAATGTTTTTACATAAATTCTACACAAATTACGGTTCCTTCAGTTGTTTATAAGCGCTTTCTATGTAAACATTATATCAAAGTATTTCTTTTGAAAGATGCTCAAAAGAAATACAAAACACACATACACAATAAATCTATTTTATCATGTGTCACCAAATTTTGAATCTTACATGGACTAGTACTAAACATACATACAATGCTCATCAGTAAGATTATACAGGCAGGGGTCAATGTTGGTTGTAATATTTAGTAGTGTACACGGGGACAAGTTATACTGATAAAAGATAATATTTTATTGTTAGTGTTATCTTCTGATATTTCCTGGCAAGTACACCATCTTCCGGAAAAAAATCGCATGATGTATTAAAAAGCTTCTAGTGTTGGTGTTTACAAAATATCATAGGAAAATGAGAAATTTACTGAGAATAAACAAACAGCGGTAAAAATTTCGGAAAGTGTACTCCAAATCTGTATGTTTTAATAAAGCAGACAGCCAGTTCACTTTGAAATTTTCGACTGTTGCGTAGAAACAGTAGTTTTCTTTTCAATATGCTTCGTTTTTATCATGTTGAACACTCTCTTGTTACATAGACAACAAAGAGTAAGAAACAAACCCTGTAATCCATTGATTATACTGTTAAAATATGTCAAAATCAAGCTGTCTACGTTTGACGAAATAATACCAAGGATCCATGTTAGTCCAAGAATCAGAAATAGTTTGATATAAATGAAATAACTATCTCTGTCGTTGCGAGTTTTCGTTGCGATAATGGTTCCTTTACGGATGATCTCTATTCTGTACAAAGCAATTAGAAAGCAAACAAAACTGAAAAGAAGAGCAATAGAGATTGGAATGATGACGAATTGGAGAATGCCGTTAGATTTCGATAGCCAGCAAAAATTATTGAGTCCATATCCAATTGGTCGGGAAGGGTCTGAGTACTCTAGTCCAACTGAAGCAGACACCAGAGCAAGAGGTATACAAAAAGCTAAGAAAACATATAAGATAAACCTGCTAGCATCGGACTTACTGCTAGGTGTAGCTGCCATACGGAGAAACTTTAGTGCGATATCAAAAGCAATTACACATGTCCAAGCAAAAACAGTAAGCCAAAAGTAATGTTCAGCAACTGCCAGAATTTGTAAAAGAGACGTTGAAACTGTTGCCAGTTTACAATACAGATACAAAACGTGAGCAAAAAATAGTGAAGATGAGAAACAGAGAACTTTCTTTCCATGAAAATTTCGAAGCTTTGGAAAATAAACATGACTGATAACGAGAATCAAATCTGATGCAACTGAAACTGATAAAAACACATCTGTCAGTGTGTTTATAGCATTATTATAAGCAGGTGATTCACTATGACCCAAACACACGTACAGATCACTGTCTCCAACAAGGTAATTGATTGATTTTTCATACCGTTTTCCCTTGATTATTATTGAATCATTTTGGATAGAAAATTCGGACGATTGAAATTTGCTGATCGGAGAACAGTTGAGAATGCTGTCATCAGCACATACATACAAATAGCCTTCTTGAATTAAGTACTTGGAAGTCTTCCTTATTTGTTCATCAATGTATAAGGTATCATTTACAAGTTGAAATCTTTCCGATGGAAATTGTACAAACTGAGAACAGAGGAAGGAGTATGCATCCGGGCAATAAAATACGTCAGCAACTTTATGTTCGGCTGTAAGCAGTAAAGAAAATCTAGTGAAATAGATATCAATTGTTTTGTTTTGTGGTAATAGAAGTTCACCTCTTTCTGTATCAACATACACCGAGTCGTTCATTGGATTAATGTTGGAATTCGGACAGCTTAAAAGAGATTTATTTGAATAGTTTTTCAACAAAGTGTATCCGACCGAAGACATGTTTAATATCAGAGGAGTAAGCTCCTTAAGTAAACGTTCTAGAGTATTTTCATTTACAACCATGAAGGAAAATTCGTATTCTTGACTGTTGTTCTTCGCTATTAATACGTTATCAGTTATGTTGTTTAATGCGTCAATAATTTGATAAATATCAGTACTGAATGACATATTTGAAGTCATATAAAGAGTGTAACGTTTTGTTTGTCGATTGTTGTCTTCAGTTGGGAAATACAATATATCATCTTCCACACATTGGTAATTTCTTATCGTGAAGCCTACAAGACAAACAATATTTACACATGACTTCGATGTGAAATCAAAAACTTTGTCATTTTCACAGCCAATTGGTATTATATTATTTGACCCACCAATGGAAAAACCATTTTGAGAATATGCAAACAATATGTCTAAACCAGGTTCTGATGTCGGATTTTCAGAATTCTTATCAGAATCGCACACCATAGTCCCGGTATCAAAAACGCCATTGCAAAGCATGCAGTATGGATTCCTGAACAAAATAAAATTAACAATTACCACTCGAACATATGCGTCACAAAGAAGCTGAAGCATTGGTGTAGTCAAAACTCCACCAGAACAATCTTTCAGAAGGCCTAACTTACTGAAGCAAGTAATTGTGTCAGGATGTGGCTGTAATTTCAACCGACAGTCTTCTCGTTGTATTATCTCAGCATTCGAAAGTTTCTTTACACCATGACAAGTAACATTCGCATGCCAAAACACCAAATCGAATAGGTCATAACCGTGACAAAATGCACAGAACATGTTTTTAAATGTTACTTGCCATGAGGTAACATTCTTTAGATATACTGGAATATTCAATAGTTTATCAGTATCCAATTTTGATACGTTGACGCATTTTTCGATAATGAACATGTTCTGATAGTCCTGTGGACAACTGGCGATCAGCCAATAATATCTCGAAAATTCTATACACCTGCCATAGTGCTGAATTAACACCAAAGTGGACTTCAAACTGCTCTCTTCGCTGTAATAATCGACAATAAACTCTACTGGATTTGTCGATGCTAGCGCCATATCAGAAACCATCGTTGTATTCAAGACTTTTTCGTACATATCATAGCAGCAGTCGCCTACTAAAAGACAAGTCACATTACAAGAACAACCGGAATTGCTGTCACATACCCATTTGTAATACCTGCGAACACCCATTTCGTCTTTTATAATACACGAATCAACTGTAAGTAGTTGAAATGGTCCTGTTACAGTCCCTCCCATATTTGGCATACCACCGCTCGCACCTGGCATGCCGTTTTCAAATGGATTAATAGGATTCTGAAACGACGGTGGTGACGTATTGATTTCCTGAGACAACGTTGATACGGTGAGGTTCTCAGGACAGTTTACTGAACAGTCCATATTCTGAAGGTCTTCAGTTGTGGAATAATTATTCTGTTGGTGTTGAACACCAAATACCATCATGCCTACAAAAATTAAGATGCCAGTTTGATAAAATTCATAACCACCTATTAACAAATCATATATAGACATGTATTTCGAGATACATGTATATTTTAAGAAATATGCATTATATTTATCTCAAGAAAGAATTTATTGAGAAGAGCCGGTCTAGAAATCGGTCATAATATATTTATTTGTTATTTCGGTCTTGTCTGTTCACTTATGGTATGCGAGCTTTGATAACGGTTTTGTATCTTCTGTATTTTATTTTCGAACACTGAAAAGGTGGTTATTTTTGCGATTATCTAATTTAAACATTTTGCATGGTTATTATTCCTGATTTGCGGATTGTTTATTTCGTAGCATTTATTTATTTTAGATGGTATGAACTCGGTATATACGAGACTTGCCTTTGAAAAGAAACGATAAAATTAGAGACTACAGAAGGGTAAGGGATTTCCTCTACTTACTCCCATAGTGCACGATGTTGATACTCTGCATCTATGCCAAACAAATCCTAGTGTTTATGGTGATAAATACGGAACTTTATGAAATTCGAGTACGATTGATAGTTTTATGAACTAGGAAATTCCAATACGATACTTGGACTACTTGACCTATTTGCGTTGACAATTCATTAAAAGTTCCGAGTGTAATCGAAATCATACAATCTCTTAAGCGAGACAACTCTTACAAAAACAGACAAATTTCGGATGCATGCCGTAAACCGAAAAGAGGGAATTTTGCATATCAAGTACCCATTTTATTCATGTAAGAAGAAATATTGGAAGAGGGGGTACTTTTCGCGCATTTCTTTCAAACCCGAAAATAACATCAACGCAAAAATTACCAATTATCTACATTAATCTAAATAGCCTGACTGTTGAATTGATAGTCCAGGGACTTGTCATTGACAAACAGCTGGATTTTGTACATAACAATACAGCTGGAAATGCTGACCATGTGAACACATATTGTCTCAATAATATAATTAGGAATTCCTAGTCCTTACCACATATATTACATTGTTTAATATTTTACATAGGTAATATTATATGACTGAAAATGTATCCCGAGTGTTACATACATGTAGGTTTAAATATGTGCAGATGGTATTAGCATATTAGAATCTGCATAACCTATCTCTCCTGTGAAATATATTATTTCATCAGGAGGAATTGATTTTTATTGTTAACACAAGGAATATAACATTGTTTCAGAACGTTTCCAATTCCAGATTACGGTATAGCGACAGTCCCGTCTTCGGCAGTCATATCTATGAAGCACTAATTTTAAAATATTTTTAAAAGGGAAAGCATCACGTAACATGTAACTTATCATTTTAATTTGTATTCTGCTATTTTGTCTGGACTTAAAGGCTATAATTCATGAAATAAATTTGGCTAAGTTACGCGCAAGTCTCTCAGAGTTTCATTTGTATTGAAAGTGCAATTTCTCATTCAATTACTTTTGGTGGGTGTTCTTTGACAGTTATAGAAGCAAGCAACTGTTCTAAAAAGTTTAGAATTGACAAGATACTTTTGATGCTAAAATGTTTTCCTGGAATATGTACTCGGTCATACTTAATCAATTTAAAAGTGTTGCAGCAATTCTGTCCTACATGTATGTTTATTTTATCAATTAAATTACTAATTAACGTAAAATGTATCCAACCGTAAACACTGACATTTTAATACAAAGCAACGTCTTTTTTATCCCTAAGACAAATAATTTTTTGAATATTAGTAATCTCCTGCATGGCAATTTTCCCTATAACACGGTAATCAGTGAGTAGACGGCATATATGTTGACAGTTATTTTTGTTCAATTCCTCGTAATTATTTTTGTTTGAATTCAATATCGTAAAACCATCTGCTGACTCTACTTTAAAATTTTTAAGGATGGAGAGCCGGTAATAGAGGTTTGAAAATATATGTCAGTTTACAGTACAGTACAGAAGAAGTTCACGCGACAGTATTTCGTTTTGTTGAGAAAACCACTGAACATATCATAGGTACGACAGTGACCTATCAACCATCACAGTATAAGTGTCTAAATGTTCATTTTGAATGTCTGGGCACATCGCATTGTTTCCCACTGTCACTAAACAAAGTTGCCACAAAAACCCATTAGTGTACAATGGAAATAACCACTCCTCAGTGTAAAGCATAATATCAAATGCTACATTTTTGACATAATATAATAGTTCACAAAGATTGTGAGCTTAACTCCACTTGCCAAGTGAAATGAATTATGCAGTGAAGTTAACTTTTAAGCATACATGCCAACTTTCTGAAGTCTCCTGATGATGATGGTGGATTTGTTTCGTGTTAGTTCTGGGTCGTTTCCATTGCAATTTTACCTATTAGATCAATTCAGCTGAAAAGGACTTGGTAAGCATGCCCTGCTTGCTCGGTTTGGGTTTCTGTTGGGTCGAAGACAAGACACCTTTGAAATTATTGTTTTCTGCGTCTGTTATACTCTTATCCAGAAATACTTTTAACTCTTATCGCGAAAACGGAAAATATTCTTAAACCGAAAATAAAGAGTACTCTTATCTGGAAAATGTGTTTACCCTTAACACCCGAAAAATAATTTTACTCTTATCCTGACAAGATACGATACTACAACGGTTTTGGGGATCCTTCGCATTTATTGCAGAAACAGAAGTGATGAAGTACGTTTATGTTTGAAAGTGCCGTCACAGTGTTATGTATAAATTTTTATAATTTTTGAATTTCTTCTATTTTTCATATCCAAGTTCTATGTTTATACAGTCTACATGTACTTGTATTTGTAAAACTATGTTTTGTACACGTATCATGTTATATTTCATCATCTTTTTTCATGTTTTTCTATTGCGTAAATTATTCATGCTTAGAAGTTCGCAATTGTGCGTCATAACGTCCGGGGTGTTTACTTAAAAAATGCGCTCAATCTACGTATGTTTTTCACTTACCTATAAAACTAGATAGAATGCGATGTTCGGGCATTCAGCTTGATTAACTTTCCTTCAATAACACTTGGTTCATTCAACATTTATTTTGTGAAACGAAGATTTACATTTTGCAGTTCAGAAGTTAGGTCGAGATTGTACAGAACAAATACGTAAGGAGAACGGACATCAGAATTGTGTGAAATTGTAATTTTCATTATTTATTTGTAAGTACGGTATATATTTGTTCTAAAATAAATTTGTTTTTAAAGATATATCGCTGCCTTTTCTATCTCATAACAACATGCATTTTTATTATAATCCTCCCTTTTTGAAAATTCTGAAACAGACTCTTTACATTTTAATATGAAAAATGTCTGAACATTTTGCTGTGCATATCATCTGCATCAAACGTTTAATTAAGTGACAATTCAGAAGATCAGTAGGTTTCCTCATAGTCCAATGTATTCTACGCTTTACGCTTTAACTACATGTACCAGTACAAGAGTAGTTTAGTAACCAGTTGACCTATAAACAGATAATTTGGTGTGCAGATTTATCGGTGATTGTCGCTATGTTCTGCTGACGGTAAAAAATAAGTATTTCTCTGGGTCCACTTTTCACCATTCGATGTCTGAGTTGAAGTATAGGCCCAAGATGGCTTTTTAGATAATAGCCATTTGTTTTCCAGATAAGACCAAACCTATTTTCGGGTTAAGAGTAAAGGCTTGACGGGATAAGAGTAAAGATTTTCCGGAATAAGAGTAAAAAAAAATGATACTTTCGTCAAAAAGTGAACATCACACATGGATTGGAACAGGATGTAATAAAATTTGTCATGTCCTTGCCTAAGGTCAGCGGTTCCCTTCGGCTTCCTCCGCCACTATATACCTCAAATACTGGTGGATGTAAACTCCAATCAATCAATCAAACACTGAAGACATGAAAAGGGATCAAAACATTTTCCGATTTTGGTTATTTCAGCGTTAATGTGGGGGACAGGCATTTACAGTAAAGTAAGCATGAGTACTGCTGTAACACTGGCAACGTAGAGATTTTTTCTGTTTACACACAAATTTCGCAATAAAAAATGAGAAAAATCGAATATGTAGATCCATTCTCCAGATAGTTAAATGGGAAACCTGTCAGATTTGTCGAATGCCAGAAATCATGGACGTGGTCAGCATAATTTTACAGGTCTTCTGTAATATTTTAATTAATGCTAAAAAGATATGGGACAATGTTTGTTGGTTGTAACAGTTGTTAGTATTGATAAACAATAACACATTTTTATTTGTATTTTATTTACTTATGGTTAAACAATGGAAAATACCCGCATAACAAAGAAAAAATGAATAGCTTCAAACAATAACTATGGATATTTGATAGTTAAGTCAATTAAAAAAAAATTCCAGTTGAATTGCAGTTTCCGCCTCGGCATTTACGACATTTCTGTATTTGTCAAGAAACTACAATACTTTCTAATAGACTGTCATGACTGTGTTGTAAAGGTTTCTTCGTGAAGAATTAATTGGATTAGCCAATTAAGGTTTTCTTACAAAGGAAAGAAAAAGAACTAGTTACATTACACAATTGTGCAATTATTTCCACTGAGAAAATAATGTCTGTGATAAAATTATTGAAAAACAAAACAGATCATTCTTGAATATGAGCTTTTGTAAAGCTACCGGTATTAAAGGCAATAAAACATGGTGACAAATTATTCTCAGGTTTTCAGCTTTCTTCTCACCCGATTGTACATGCACTTTTATTTAGATATTTCTATTCAAACTTTTGTAGCTCTTGTTCATTAAACTCTATAAACCCCGGCTTCGTAAATTCCAATGCATTAACTTTATGTGTATTTTTCTTTGAATATGAACAATATGATTGTTGTCGGTGCGATCACGTTAAATTTTAAGCTTTTTATCCCAATGAAGCACAGTCCGCAACTTTCTCAGAAGACACATAGGAATTATAAAAACACTCATTTTATTTTGACTTGGTATTTTTGCCCACCTACATGCACTAATAAATATCCAATGCTTTAGTGCAAAGTTTTGTAGTTTCATAAAGTAGTAAGAGCGTTGACCAATGCAGATTTTTAGTATGAAGCACTTCTGCACTCCATACAAAATGTTGTCGGTCAACACTTTTACATGAAATTCTATTTCACATTTTTACTATAATGCTCTCCATCTTGAATTTATCAAACTAACTATTTAAAATATGTAACTCTTTGCACGACAACTAAAATAGTAAAATTGGGGAAAGGAATCTGTAAACAAAAACCACACCTAGATATCAGATTTTACATTTTGCAAAAACCGGCAAAATTAAACAAGTTCTGAGATCTCAGTGCTTACCACACTGCCGTATTTTAAGTATCATTCCATATAAAAATCAGGCAAAATGCACTGAGAGGGTGGCACATCACGGAAAAGACGCAGAAAAATTTTCATTTTTATCTGACAATCAGTGGTCAGCAGTTTCAATATACATAATCATAATCATGTGTTGTTCTGCCTTTTCTTGATACAGACCACGGAATTTCATGTATATTTTTTGTTAAAAAGTGGAGGTTGCATGAGTTATCTCCCTTGTTCATATCTTCTTAGTGCATTCTCCCTGTTTACGATCTTTGTGTGAACAAAAGGAGACCAAATTTTAAGACAAGTGTGCAAACGGTGAAAATGTTTCAAAATGGTGGTTGTTTGGAATTTATGATATTACCGACTGCCTGATCCTTACATGGAGAAATACTTAAGTGTCTGTGTTTGGTTGGTTGCTTGATTGTTGGTTGTCATGTTCGTTGTTTTTTTCCATTCATGGTCTGGTCTGCTTCCTCATGGTATGCGAACTTGGGTGGCAGTTTGGTATCTTCCATATTTTGATCTGAATCATGTGTATGTTTTTGAACATTATTTTCTATAAGAAATGTTACGGAAAACGCTTATAAAATTATATTTTTTATACTGCTGTAGTCATTATTGTTATAAATAAAGAATGGTATACAAGTGTTCAAAGAAATATTAGTGTCATATAACGAGTTTACGCAACCGGGTGTATATATGTAATTGAATGAACCTTATAAAAAGTGAGACCATTTGAGTATCTATGGTATAATCTCAATATACTCAATCATTCTTTTATTACCAAATATTTTTCTTAAATCAGAATTTAATTATGGATGTGTTTAGAGATTGTATAAACAGTCATGTAAACAGCTTATACGAAGATTGGTCAGTTTAATTTAGTCAACTGACAATTAGATTTTTGTTTCTCGTACAAGTAAAGCTTAACGCTAAATGTTTCCATAGACTTTAACTACCGTCAATATTTGTAATATACACAATTCTAATTTGTTTGTTTGCTAGATGTTTTTGATTTTCAGTTCTTTTTTGTTTTGTCCTTGGTTTGTTGTTATTTGTTTCCGCGTTTTTGCCTTGTCTCTGGATTCACGAGTTTTGGATTACTGATTGAACGTGTTGCTTCGGTATTCTGTTGCCGATATAAGAAATAAT
>JAOXYH010125182.1:0-10307 GCA_028566455.1 Botula fusca
CACGGATAACAGACTTAAGTTTATCATGTGGAAGAGTAGTGTATAGAGTAGAGAAATCAAAAGTTTTGATATTACTGGAATGTGTAAATTATCTGCAATGCAAACCTGGACTTGTAGTGCAATCTATGTAAATAATATCTCGTAAATTTAACCAGGTTTTGTTATGAACTCCACTGATATTAATGAAGCAATATTTGATTCGTATGAATCAACAATAAAATAGTTGTGAATTTCTACTCCTTTCTACAGTAAAAATAATTCTACATTGATTCTGCCCAAGTTATTGTTCCTTCAGTTATTTGCCTTTATAAGTGCTTTCTATGTAAATATTACCTCAAAAAGGCAAGTCAAAACTCAGAAAAAGTGAAATATTTCTTTTAAGATATGCTTAAAGGTAATACACAAATGCAAAATACCATTCTTATTTTTGACAAGCAGGCAGTTTCTGTTATTTACCCCATCAGTACTGGTAGCAGCCAAATGTTTGGAAGACCATGTCAAAAAGTAAAAAAAAATATTAATAATAAAAACAAAATTGCACCAACATGTCCGAAAAAGAAATGCCATTCCAACTAAGGAAACCTGTAAAATTCGTAGATAAACCTTAGTTTTATAAAATTTTACAACATTTAATGACAGCAAATTTCAGAAAGGTATCTATGCAGAATTACTACATAACTGGTGTCGTGTCAGTACAAAAACACAGATACTTAGAAAACCTTTTTTATCATGTGTCACCAGATTTGGAGTTTTACATGGACGGGTACTTAAATAAAATCAAAGCTCATATATCCTAAGGCAACAGTCAAAACCGTGAATGGGCAAAACAACGAACAAGACAAGACAGAAACTAAAAAAAAAACACGAAATAAGCAACACGAACCCTACCCAAACGATGGTAAAATCAGGTTCTCCGGATAGGCAAGCAGTTCATGCTCCACATGTAGCACCGTGTTATTACTCACGGCGTAAATCCGGTAGGCAGTCATGACTTATGAATTATGACACAGGAAACAGGTCATTAATCATCTGTGTGATAGACATTCCATAACGAACAGCCAGTTCGTGATGGCGACCTTAAAACTTATGAAGTGAAGACTTCAACTTTTCCGAAAGAAACACCTGTTTAAGAAGCTTACTAGTCAGCAGCAACCCTCTGTCCAAAGAAAAATCTGGTTAGGAAATGCACGGTCGAGAGTATCGTATTAATTGAAAAATATAAACCCCATACGTAGGCGCTACAATTGAAAGAGAAGTTTATTAAGTTGCGTCATCTCTTTTGCCGTAAAGTTTTGGCCTCAACGGTGCTTCACTGTCTTTTTCAAGATAAAGGTCAAGAAATGAAGCAGATCTTAAAGTAGCTGTGCTATCCTTTATTTTAAGTTCATTTGGATAGATGCGATTCAGAATGTCTCTAAATTTAGAATTAATTAAGGGGAGGACGTTATCTATCTGAAGAAGCCCCTGTTGACTTTTGCTTCATAAAGGAATAATACGGCTATTATGGGAGCATAGTTAGTACCCATTCGCATCCCCACTGCATGTTGCAAAACACGACCTCCAAACATAACAAATATATTGTCGATCAGACAGTCAACATTGACGTATGATTAACATGAAGTATCATATGATTACCATTTGTAACTGCTTAAAAGTTTACATATTTTTATAATTTGTAAATATTCATCCGGCCAAAACTGCAAAAAGAGTTTTGACTTCACTTGAAATATATGTCTTTATTCCATTTTCAATTTTCTATAATATGAAGCAGACCATGGAAGCGATCACTTCATCTTGAATCTAGTTTTGTGTATTTACCCTATAAAGGTTTTTGAATAAAAATGTTTATTCAGTATCTTCTTACCAGGATAGAAACGCCTCTATTCTTCTCAGTTGAAATAACCTATATTAGTCAACAGTAACCATGTATGCTATATACATAATGTATTTAGTATTATCAGCTGCATTTTAAACAACAAACTGTTCTTGAATGTTATTTAGACAAATATCGAATTTTGTCACTTTTACATAATTAAGGGATCAATATCCCTGAAAACTTCTTCAAAACGCAAGTATAAAGAACGTGTTCACTACATAAATGAAAATCGTTGTCGGAAGGCTGTAAGGTGATACTAATGTTATTATATTTCCCTCTTGCTAAGTCGTTCTGTATTTGTTGTATTACTGAATGGTCGACAGTACGTTCTTAAGTTTGATTATCTAACACAGACAAACTTTACCTTATACTTTCGATACAAATGTAGCTTGAGAAACAGTGGTTGCAGTAGTTTTAATCATCAAGTGCATATTAAGACATATATGGTAAAATAGTTGTTATTACAGTTGCATTCACTGCAAATACTATTTAGACTGTTTCCAAAACTTAAACGAATAATACAAGTTCCTTGATTGAGTGTCGTGTTCGTTGTTCGGTTTGTCCATTCACGGTTTAGACTGTCGCTTTATGGCGAGCTTGGATTACGGTAGCCATCTTCTATATTTTATATACTATATATTTTCGATAAATTTTAGATTCTTGTTTTGCAATGCTAAATATCTGTCCCAAACGTTGTCTGGACCGGCACTGAAGAAGGAAATCAAATTTAAACTGCTGATTACCACATACATTAGTCTGTATCGTTGATCTTTCCTTGCAACTAATGTGTGGATGCTACTCCTGATGGATTGAGAAGCCACAAACATATTACAAACCTTCTAGTGGTTGAACTAAAATGATGATACGCATTGATTTAAACCTACCATTATCAGTAATTAGGGAGGAAAGGTCCTTAGAATGCATGGTGCACCGGGCAATTCTGGACCTTTTGATGGGGTTTTGACTCTTCAATCTTTAGCTCTGTGTGAATTCTTAATCTTTCTTTTTCAGTCGTCACTTATATAACTAACGACATGACACACCAAAGTATTGTCTGTATCTATGGTAAAATCTCATTATACTGCTCCTTGTTTCATTTGCAACATCGCTTGACGCCACAGTTTTTAAGAGTCGTAATTTCCAGTTTTGCCTTGAACTGAATGGTAAGCGTTCCTCAACCTATCGCCAAACCCCTTTATGATGCCAGAATTTGGCTGGACAAATGCTAGTGGTATAATGAGCTTTTACTCTATGTGTATCTTGCCTTTATGGCATCGCATGCTGCCGAGTTGTATATATATAAATTTTATTACGCAAAACATGGAAATGTCAGTACATAAAAATAAACACTCGCTAGTTTAAATTTGTGGATAAAATAATTTATTCAGGTAAATACAACATATTTATTTTGCCTAGACAACGAACACTTATTTGACAAAGGCAAAATTCTGGTTGCAAGAATTATCCCGAAAGACATTGGCTGGTGTAACATGCCTTAGCCTCGACGATAGGTACCAACATAGAGTCAGTCTTGACTTTAAGATCGGTGCAAGCATGATTGCTACTGTATTCCTGTGATGTTACAACAGTTGAACCTTTTTAAATACAGCCAATGCATATGTTCTATCTTATATCCAAAATAATAACGCAACAAAAGCAACCTTCAATAAAATAGATCAAACAGAGATGGTTTTTAATACAAAGAGAATGATCAGTACAGAGATACATGAACTGAAGATACAATTACATTTACAATAACGTAAAACGTTTCAGTAATAGATACCATCACTTCCTTGTCTGTTTAGACCATATAGTATTGCAATGTTCTGCTTTTGGACAAGTTCCAAACGTTCTGAATAATTCAGGAGATCCCCCAAAATAAAAGGTCAGATATAAAACACTGAATTTTTATGCTTTTATAGACACTTGGGCTGTCTTGGGTCTTCAAAATACCAATTTTCATTCACATACGTTTTACAACCTTAGAGGTATAAAAAATTATTAAATAAATAAAATTTAAATTATCCTTAAGGTTAGGAAAATAAATCACAACTTTTGCAATTTTGTGATTTTCTCTCTTGAATTTGACCCTGCTGACCTAATGCATGGCTAACACATCAGAATGATAAAGATATTAATACAGCATTATTTACCTTCTTTTGATCAGTTTGCTATATGTTCGCTTGACGATATTTTAAAACTAAATAAGATGAGAATATGTCATTATGTTTTTTATTTATCGCTTTTCATTTAAGCCTTCAATTATACAATTTATTGCTTGGATAAACGCAACTGATAAATAAGGAGCCTTCATTAAATCTACAGAGTGAGTGAGAATTAGACAAAAATATTTGCAATAGGATATAGGTACTAAATCACTGGCAAAGAAAATAACAACTTTTTGGTGGTTTTGACATAGTATCTGGTGGAAGCTATCATTATATTAAATGAATCTAATACTGATCAAAAGGAGTGGTCAACGCAGAAATCAATACCTTGTTTTGGAAAGAGATAAACTTAATTTGTTAAAAACCACAGACTATGATTCTTACAATAATTACTAGGAAACTGATATTATCTAAATGTAGGACTTATTGAACAACACGATTGTTATGTTTGACATTAGTGGATACTTATTGTGGTCCCCTTCTAGCCGCTTTATTCCTTTATTCGTATGAAGCAGAGTTCATACAGGGGCTTCTTCAAGAAAAAGGTAAAGAGCTTAGCCCAAATTCTTTACTTTCACCTTTCGATGACGTCGTCTCTTAAAAGATTTTAAGTTTGGAGTTTTTTTGGATGCATCTTTCCAAATGAAATTAAGATAAAGGATACCATGGACACTTTAAAGTCTGTTTCATACATTTTCCTTCATATTAAAATTAACAATAAAGGACGGTTAAGGTGAAAACTTTACGACAAAAGAGATGACTGTAACTTTCCGACTGCAAAACTTTCTTTTTATTTGTAGCAATGGTCCAGTGGTCCCCCTTACGGAGTATTTTTCTTATACGATACTCCCGAGCGGTTGTTTCCTATCCTGATCTTATAGGTAGAAGGTTATAGCTGACTAGTAAGCTTCTCAGTAAGGGGTTTCTTTCGGGAAGGCTGCAGTCTATTTTGTAAGTTTAACGGTCGTAATCGCGTAATTGATTCATCATTAAGGAACGTGAATCTCAATGATAAATAACAATGTGTTTTCTGTGTCATAGTACAATCCCCGTCGTTCAGTTCGTCATTCGTGGCTACTGACGAGGTTTTCCATGAGTAACCAACGGGTGCAACATGTGGAGCAGGAATTGAATTCACCCCATCCCCTTTTGTGAGGTTCGTGGTACTTATTTCCTCTTTCTGTGTATTTTGATTGATAATTGATTGTCCTGTTGATTGTTTTGTCCATTCACTGTCTGGTATGTTGCTTTATAGTATGCAATCTTGGATGACGATTTGGTATCTTCTAAATTTTATTATCTCCTGTAATGGCAAACAGTCGCAGCCATTTATGAAATGATATTTGTGATCCAATGAAAACGTTTTCATCTTGCAATTTAGCTTTTCGATGTAGTCTTTCGAATGAAAAATGACTGAAAGACATTCAAGTTTTAAACAAAACTTTCCCCCATACTTGGCTTTTTTGCAGTTACGATCAATGCCAGTTTCTCTTAGCTTCGCGAATTCTTCATTATTTAAAGGCATTCTTATATTATCATATTACCATTTCATTTTTTGTTCAAGCAAGTACTAGCATAAGTCGTTTTAAATGTACAAATTATTGCTCTTCAGTCATACCTTATCCTATCTGTCGAAGTACATAGAATTCAAGTCTTACTGATCATGGCATATTGTTCTGTTTTTGGCAAACAACTTGTTCAACAAGGATGTTCTGAAACTTCCGTTTACACAGACATTTGACTTACGGATTGGTTGGTATATTGTTCTATTTTTAAACAATTTGATCAATGGGGATGTTTTTAAAATTCCATGCAGACATTTGACTTACGGATTGGTTCTTTAATGACAAAGCTGTAAGTACAGATCTTTTCAATATCATGCACTCTGACACAAAATATGTAGCCCATATGAAAGATAATATTTAAATACATTTATTAGCACAACATCAATTGTATCCGAAATATCATGTGCGTTTCATATACCTCTATAGCAAGGACTGATATACTTATCATAAAATATCAGTTTATCCTGAAACTTACTTTAAGTTAAATGTTAGTTAATGTCTTAATCAAAATGCCTTAACTTTGTCCTGTATTCATTGATCTAATGTATAGATGTATGTTTTTGTTTGTTGGTTGGCTTTTGTTTTGTTTTGTTTTGTTTTGTGTTTTGTTTTTGTTTTGTTTTGTTTTGTTTTGTTATTTTTTATTGTTTGTTTTTTGGAGGTGTTTTTGTTTTATTTTTGTTTGTTTGTTTGTTTTTTGTGTTGTTTTTTTATTTGTTCTGATTGTTTTTTTTTGTTTCTTTTCTTTTTTTGGTTTTGTTTATTATTTTATGTCATTTTCTATATAAATGATATAGTCTGACAATTATAGAGCTTCTGAAAATCGATGTTTGGTAATAAAATGTTCTGACATTTTGAGAAGATAGAGAGTAATTTTTTCCTTGTCTTTCAAACTAAACTTTATAGAAATAAGACACCATATTGAAAGTGAATTTTATTAATTTACTCGAGTTGATAACGACGAAGATACAGTTCTCAATCCTTGTGAAAGCTACATATAAACGTTGCCTCAATACAGTGTACTTTTGTAGCTGTTTGTATGCATGCCTCGTTGTTAGCTTTCGTTATAGACGCGGTCGTTGTTTAATGATGTTATAATTTTCATATGACTGAAATTAAGATAACAACTAGCAGATCAATTGTTAAAGAAAAAATATATGTAATATGTTTTCCATTCCATGTTAGTTCCATAAAGTTGTATGATGTCATAACAAACATTTTCGCCCTTGGATTTTTCCTATCTCATTCCCTTTAAAAGTGGAATGAAAACATGATTCAAGGCCAAAAAGCCATATTGATTAATATCAATATATTTAATATTTGTTTATCTAACCTTTGGAATCTATACCAAATCGCATGATTGTGTAGATGAGCAATGAGAAGATCCAAGGTCTTTATGGTGATGGTTTTAGAAATTTCCGATTCCAATCATACTTTCAATGGAGAAGATGACCTTGATGAAGTAGAAATAATGTCTTTCACTAATTGTGTGGAAAACAATTGCACATAAGAATCAGGCAGTTAGTGGCACATTGTAGGTAATGAATTACACTTCATTTCCCATTCTCAATCCAAATTATCAATTGATTTTCAAATATCATATTTTTTCTATAGAAAAGTACCACTTCCAAGATATAGATTACAAGAAAACCACTAAAATGTGTCAGAAAGGAAGATAAATCATGTAAAAATTAACAAAAAGTGGTTACAGTGCAAACAAACGAATATAGATTTAAAGATGAAATATTCCAACAACATAAAGAAATATAAAAATGAGATTTGAAAGTTATTTGTTGGTTAAATTATGAAAATATAAAGCATTTTTGTAAATTTATCAATGTCCCACTAATTTAGCAGTAAACACTTGCTTGTTTTACATTTTTGATCATTTAATGCTTAAGCTTAGATTTAAGGGTAGGTCTGCCCTTGAAGTCATTGTCATCTGTTTGGTACAAATATAATGAATATTTTCCATCCTTAGGTTTTCTTGTATCATTTATGACTACTGAGTTGCATGAATACAGGGTTTGGTGTCGCGGAGATAACTCCGTTAGAAAAAAGAATTCGTCGTGTGATGTTGAATTGAAATGGAATTTAGATGATCGATATAATAGATAAAGTTTTGAAATGATATGTCGCAGACATCATCATTATTATAAGTTTGAAAAAAGCAATATGTGTTCCATAAGAAATGGGAAGACCTAATTTCAGTCAAATCTCGAGCGCTCGAAACATCCCTGGGATACTGAAAACGGCTCCACACAACGACTATTTTATTATTAAATCAATTTGTAAAGCCTGAAAATTATAACTTAAAAGGATCCGACAGAAATTTAAGCGTTCGAGTTAAGATTTATTGAGTCTGACACGAAAAGAACCAAACAGGAAAAAACTAGTTCAAGAAATAATTTTAACTTGGCTCCTTTGCTTCTCTTAAAATACATAAAAAAATGTTTTCTTTATCTTGCATATTATTACATTCTAAGTTTGAACAAAAAATGTTTGAAAATGGATACACACATATACTTTGTCAATAACATTTAAAAATGCAGAACTTTAAAAACTTCAGTTTGCTCAATACACTTGTTATGGGGTTTTCTGCTTATATTTCCAACGATTGGGTTTTAGGTTCATGATTTTCCACCAATTGTGTGACGCAACTACATTCTATCCCTTCTGTATTCATTTCTGTGAAAAGCAATACGTTGTACAGATTAAAGCTCATATTTTCCACTTCTCGTTTGACATAACCTCAGTATTATTATCCCTTGTATACCCATTTCTGAGAAAGTTAATAAAGGCTCTCAAGAACTGCCTCATGTAGATTTTCCATTTCATTATATCGCTTAGTTGTTGAAGGAAAATCTAGAATCTAGTCTCTTCTAGATTAATTTATAGTTAGATACATTACCAAATGTAGTTTGCTCAAATTCTGTGCATATGAAGGGGTCGAACTACTTTTGTAGATAATAATTTATTTAATTGCATATTCTAAGCTGTAATTTAATCATAAAATACGCTACTTAGATTGAAATTCGTTGTACTTCAATCTCCCTGTCTCAATACAGTAATATCATCTTTGCTCCAGTTGGGTCATATCACATTGCCTGGGTGCCACCATTATCTTCCTATGTATGTCAGATTCGTAATTTTTTCGAATAAATGCCCGAAGGTTAGCCTTAAAACGGAAGTGGCCCATCATTATTACTAGATCAGTATCACACAATAAGACACATTTTCTCTTCAGATTCATGACGTTTTCTAACATGCTAGTCTGTTTTTATCAGAATCTAGGTATTGAGGTAAATCCAACATGTTTAATTTGCTAAAACTATGAACATGCATCTTTTGACAAACAAAGACTTCTGGTTGCAAGAATTATCCCCGTAAGATATTGGCTGGTGTAATAAACCTTACTGTAATCTCGGCAATACGTGCCTGTGTGGAAACCTTTATAAATACAGTAAGTGCATATGTTCTTATTTACAATGAAAGTATGATCAATAAAAGATCCCTTTAATAATACGTGTTTTAACTAAATAGAGATTAAATGACAAAATAACTGAACAGATGGTCTTACAACAAAGAAAATAGTCAGTGTTGAGATAGACTGAAGATAAAATTGCCTACAAATATCATATAACGTTTTCGCAAAAGATGCAATCACTTCTTTGTCTATCCAGTCCATATGGTATTCTGATGTTGTAGCTATTTGACAATTTCCAAATGTTCTCAAAATAGAATAATTCAGGAGTCGTTTAAACTAAAACCAGCCCACAAATAGTTTAGTAATAAAACACTTATATTGTGAATAAATAGTTGAGCTTTCTTGAAAAGACAAATTTTCGTTCACAGACTTTTCATAACTTTGGAGATATCAAAAATTACCGAATAACAGCAAAAATCGACTTTTTTTAAATTGCAGGAAATACAGGCATCGTGCCACGACTTACTTTCAGTATAAAGAGCAGTTGGAAGTTTGTTGGGAAATGAGGAAATTATATGATGGCATTAAAAAAGGGTGTAAATCAAAATTTTGCAATTTCCATTGATATTCTCCTTTTTTTCTTATCAAACTGACCAAAATATAGCATTTTCTTCATTTTTAAATATTTATTCATTTTTCAACTGTCTTGAGAAATGTCTGTACACGTATTTATTTGCGTATAAGGAAATCAATAACTTCGATTAAAGCAACTAAATATAAGAAGCCTTCATCAATCTGTGAAGTTAGCAATAAATAAAATCAAGAAAATTGATTCAAACCATGATACACGTACGAAACCATTGACAAAATACAAATATAGAACCTCGGTGAGCAAGCTCACATACCCCACGCCCCTGCATGATCTTTACTACTGAATAAAAACTGATAATATCAATCAAATGTTCTACCTAACAAGATGCTGACGCAGACTTTGATATACAAAATCACGTCATTTTTTAGAATACCCAAATAATATTGTTCTAACTAGTAAGTAAATTCAATATAATACTGGTGACACCCAATATGTTACAGACACACATTTGGATGGACAGACATATGAATCTAGATAGATGTTGTACAACAACAAATAATAACCAACAATTCTGAGGAGTTTCAAATTATTCCAATGGAAACTGTAAGAGAAATGGCTTTCACGACCTTTTCCATATGACGAATAATGGCTAAGTCAATGTTTTGCTATGATAAACCCC
>JAOXYH010125292.1:0-10306 GCA_028566455.1 Botula fusca
ACAAAGAAAATTATTATGTGTATAAAGATTCTGAGGGTACTTTCAAACTGAAAGAAAGCACAGCTTGGTATATTCAGGTACAATTTCAAATGGCAATAGCCATAGTTGCGTGGTGTGATTTTGTTATGTATTTAGAAGGTCTAAATGAGACAAGCAAGCACAAACTATATATTCAGAGAATAGAGTTTAACTCTGAATTGTGGAAGTGTATTTTTAAGAAAGCAAATTGTTTCTGTGAAAGATTTCTGTTACCGAAACTATTTTAAACAAGGATACAGTACTGAGGTTACAGCTGAAGAAATACTTTGCAATGCTTTATGTATTACACGTAATTGAATAATACTACTGTACACAGCTCAATATTACATGTTCAATCATCTTATTAACAAGTGTATTATAAAGAATATATAAGTAGACCATTTAGTTTGGTGAAAATGGAAGCCATTTATACCATTGTCTCATTCATCTATCCATCTATTTTTCATGAGCATACTTTAGGTGAAAGCAAGTCAATTTAAAAATGTGAAATAAATTTTGACTGCAGTGTTATCAATTCAAAATATGGTTTAGGTCTATGCACTGTGAGCATTTACAATAACAAAAAGGAGCACTATGCTGAACGTGATCAAACTAAACAGCTGCTCACCAAATGTCTGTTGATTCCTTTTGGTATTTGCTGCCACAATATATACTGAAATACTGGTAAAATAGTGTAATAAGTTTATTTATTTACAGTACCTATTATTTTGTGAGTTTGTAATGAAATATTCATGAATGCAAAACTTACTTCTCCTGTCAGTATTTTGAAACTACACAGATAACATCTTCATTAGTGTTGGCATTAAATTACAAACAAATGCAGCACCCTTAGCCATCTGATTGGTAACTGGCTTAAGAGCCCACGGAATTAAGTTACTAAATAAACTGAATGATTTGAGTCTCTGATTGGCTCTTTCCACGTGGATTCGTAACTTAGCGATTTTACGGGTTTGCTTAATATAAAGGCGCTTATTCTTTCCCCAGGAACACTTTTTTGTAATTGGAGGAATATTCAAAGTTTCTTTCTTGAATATTAACAAGTCACGGATGGTAAATCCAAGGTCGGTCATCACATCATCTCACTTCTGTATCAAATCAACAAACCCAGAATCAGAAGCGATAAACTTATCTGACACATTTCCTCCATATACATCGGATACAAATGTAAATGTTCCTGATGGTGAAATAGCTACCAAACTTTTCCTGTATTTCGGGATTTGTATGTACTGTAAGTGGCTGATTGACCTGATGGAGATAGTTGTCGTTGGAAAAAGAATTCGGTACAGTCTATAATTGCTCTAGTTCTAGAATAATGCATTTTAAAAGATCTTGGCATATACTTTTGCACTTGTGCTTTAGATAGCCATTTAATAAGCTTTCCAAAAACTTAGACATAAAAGAGTTCCAAGTTGTAAATATTTGAGAGACTCGAGTTGCTGACACTCCAAAAAGGTCTGCTGCAAAAGATTCTAATAATCCTACGCGTACCAATGTCATTATGAATTCTTCAAAATAGAAAAGTTTTTTGCAGGACAAGGTTTCCTAATGTCAGCAGTGTGATAGCTCTTGTTTTCAACACTGTCTCTCTCATACCAATACTTCAGTTTCTGACATTTTGTTTGTAGCATGTTGGAAATGCCCATTAACATGACAACAGACTGAATGCCTGTCATCTTACATTCTTGTCACTTTCTGTTACATTCTTTACGAAGGTATCTCTCAAGAGAGAAGGTTTTTCTAAGAGCTTATTTTGCATGTCTTTGTTCTGTTTTTCCAATTCCTCAATATCCTTTAGTGTCGGATCAGTTTAGGTTGATGACTCGCATGTCTCAAGCTGGGCTTCTGAATAGCAGTATCGGTGGTCTTCAGCTGAAGAGTTGCCTATTTCAAACTTTTAGTTTTCTGAATGGCTGAAAAAAAACTAGCACTGAGCCAGTTAGAACAAAAAAATTCCCGCTAAATTCAATAGCCTGAAGTGATATGGCCCAAAATTAAACATGATCCTTATGTAGTGGTAAAATAACATCTATCAAAGTTTAACTTCATCAAATCATAGCAAACTCACATTTCATACAGAAATCAAAGCAGATCAGATTGATGAAAAATGGGGGAATGAGTGAAATTTTATCATTCATCATGTTCTTATAAATAAAAAGGAAAAAGCAATGATGATAATAGTAATGGCTTGGCACACAGTGAGAATATTTAGTTTGAGGTTAGTTTCATGAATCCTGTAGTTGTGTCTTGATAATAAGCATATAGCATTGAGTATTAGAAACATATTTTTTATTAACCATATTCTTATAATAATAGTATGTGGTACACACAATGTACAACACTCCAATGACAGACAGGGACAGAAAATCCTTACAAAAGGCATCAGAACAGACAAATCTAAAAACAAGACACAAAATAACCAGAACTTTGGACCAGGTTTGTCTGTAGAGAATAGCTAACAAGGATATTTATGATGACCAATATGTTTGAGTTATCTCCCTTATACAACTGCAACATTTACTTCTTGACACTATCCTATATATACATTGTATATACATTTTCATGTTTCCTTGGTGGGAATAGAACCCAAGTTAGAAGTTTTTAGAAGAGAAATATTATGGTATTGTTTATTACATTATCTTTGAATTTCAAAATCTAAATTTTATCTGCATTTGATTGGCAAAACTTAGGTCTACTTTCACTGGAAATACGACCCGCATCTAAGTTGGTAGTCCGCATCAAAAGTTGCAATTTAATTTCAGAATTTGCACATTCATAAATACTTTACTCAGCAGTGTTGGTCTTCTGCCAATTCTGCTTTTCAGTAATCCAAAACATTACTTTGAAGTCTTGTCATTAAATATAAGCAGTATTTAAGGCAAGCTACATGTACTAGAAAAATACATGTATATAGTAATAGCCTGTGGTTTTAGTAATTGATGCATCATCTACCCCAAAGACTTAATATTTAATGGTGAAACTTCTTTATTCTTTTCTGGAAAGAAAGCCATGCATTAATAAAATACTATTTTTTTTTAATATTGACATAAACCTATGAATAAATCAATAGGTTCAATTTGATCTGCTGCTTAGAAATCATTATAGTGTTCATGCACTGATCATAGATTGAGAATGAAATATCAGACCTTTAGTTACTCCTTTTTCATACCAGGTAAGTTTACTTAATTTTTTTTTATTTTACTTCAATAAAATACAAAGAATAATAGAGTAATATTAAAAATTGTTTGTGAATTTTGTTATTTTTTTAAAGAAATTAGTACGGAATTGTATGTGTGTCAACAGACAAAGCCATTCATCTGTTTCAAAATATTTTGTGCATAATGTACCCCTGTTTTGTTCCAGTGTTATACCTGTTGAAAATTTGTAGAAATTTACTTTGATTTAGTATCACCAATTTCTTTTCTAAAACTAACCAGAAAATGTGAAGTTTTTATACTTGCACTCCTATGACTTGTGTAAACAAATATCAAATCTGTCGGAAATGTTAAGACATTTAGATTGATTCATTGAATGGGGCTTAACGCCACTCAGGAGTCTTTCATCTATAATGTAGCGAAGTAGCCATCGTGTCCAGAGAGAACCGCCAACTTGGACAGGTAACTGAAAAACCTTTATCACGTATAGTTGCAAGTCCAGTGCACCTTTTTTCTACACAAAGGGACGTGAACTGAGAATGCAGTGAGTATAAACGGACTACCTTACCCACTTGGGAGGCCCCTGAAATATAAATAAGTAAAAAGGCAAACAGGCTGCCGCAGAAAACTTGAACTGTTCCGTCTAAATGATTGATTAAAGTCAGATGTGCTTGTTTAAAAAAACTTCATAAATTGTAAATAATGTATTTCCAGCAAGTTTCACACTGGCATGAAAAAGGGGCACATAATCATTGATTTTAAACAAAGTTCTTATGTCTTATGTCAACGGACAAAACATGCAATTTTTGAGATGTATTTGATTCCAAGTACCTTTCGGAAAGTGACTGTTTAAAGTTGTTATACGTGAAAAGCGTTGGGGTATCTGCATTGTGTTCAAAATGCAACGAACATATTCGTGCGTATTTGTGGGACTCCCAGTAAGCTTCTCTTCTAATCAAACGAATCCACTCCTTCCTCCTTCTTTTTATGTTTTTTGTGTGGAAGTGGCACAAAAAAGACATTCAGGCTAGACTTTCTTGTGGATGATGTGCAACCTGGCACACAACAGTGGTATACAGGCATTACTTTATTGGGCGGCGTCCTTGGATCGACCTAGCAACACTGTCCCATACAACAGTGGTATACAGGCATTATTTTATTAGGCGGCGTCCTTGGAGCGACCTAGCAACACTGTCCCACCTTTCAGTATAAAAATAGCCTAAATTTTGCAAGTATTTTATATCATTCTTCACAAGAAAACGATGGAAGCTGGAAAGTGTACCTGTACACCTTACCACAAAGTTGAATGGCAATATGGCTCGGATAAAATAACAAAGCAAAGAACATTATATACATATTTCGATGCATAGGACATGCACATTTCATAAATTCATTACTCGTCAGCGATGCTAAGTGGCTAGTTAGCAAGACGTTAGAAGTCCATGACTGCTACCAAAAATGCTTAATACCCCACCTTTTAAAAATGCCAACTGAAATAAAGGAAAATAAAACAAGCAATAAAAGGAACTAAAACAAGAGAAACGTAAATAAAGCTTATCTCATGGGATTGTCAGTCACAAGCCTTTAGCGTCAGGATTAAGATACTAGGGTTAGAGTTAAGGTTACCGTTAGGGTAAGGGCTAATGTTCGACCTGATTAAAGACAGGGTAATGGCTATGGCAGAGTTAGGGTATATGCTAGAATTAAAGTAAGGACAAGGGTTAGGGCCAGGGTAAGCATTACGGTAAGGTGATGGTAAGCGTAACCCGTTACGTTAAGGGATACTGTAAGGTCAGTATGGTCATTAAGGATTAAGTTGAGAGCTATGCTAAGAGGTAGAGCAAGGGTGAGGGTCATGTTTAGGGTTAGAATTATGGTTAGGGTAAGAGCTATGGTTAGAGAAAAGGTTACGGTTAGGATTTACAGTAGGGTTAAGCGTTCAGAGTAAGGATAGGGTTAGGTTTTAGAATAGGGTAAGGGTAACGGTTCGAGTTAGGTTCAGGGTTAGGGTTAGGATTAGTGCTGAGGATTAAGGGTTACATAAAAGCTATGATATACAGAAAATAAACTTGGATATTAAGTATTTGTTAATTATTTGACATCTGTATATAGAGTTTCATATGTGACATGTTTATATATATTTTTAAAAGTATAAATTAGACATAAAGTTGTGTACCCTTCTACTACCAAGTTTTGAAGATGGCAGACCTTAGTCAGAATTTTATTTTTTTTAAAATGTACTATAATACCGAAGACAACTTCTGGGTTATCTGGTGTCCTTAAATTGTGTAATGAATTCACTCAAACTGTGATCAAATATATCATTTGTAAAACACCACAGACGGGTAAGATCCAACTCAGATATCAGCATTAATAACTGGACAGATGTTAAGTAACTAACTTAAACCTACCGATGATGGAATAGCCTTGCATTCTCCAAGTAACATGGAACCACCAAAAGCTACTGTAGCCGTTATTGCAGCCACAAGCATTGCTTCAAGGATCCTAAAAGAATATGTTGTTACACCAGAAATAAATGTAATTTATAAATAAATATACTTTACAACCAGTTTAAAAGAAAAAGTTTTGTAAATAGTTCAGTTTCATCCTTACAATATCTTTTCAGCAGGCGCTCTTGAAAAAACCCTTATCAGACTACATGTATTATTACATTCTATTTGACCAAGCTAAGCGATTATGATATATGGATTTTCTGTTGAGCTTTGGATTGCACCAAAAGAAAACCGATCATGACTGGATCGTAATTTCAACGATGATTATTGTAAAATCCAAATACTTTCACCAAAATTTTTTTATACCAAACAGTTATGCCTCACCTTACAATTTTATGTTTCTTGAGTACATGTTTCATTCTGTATTTAGTAAGTATTTTGTTTAGTACATTAAACAAAGCTCCCATCAATCCGCCAACAAACCCCATTACGATGAATACTGCAAGGTCCGTGATGTTCCACAATCTACAGCCTATCCCAGTGTCATTCGAACACTGCAATTATATTTTAAATAGCATACACTCTTTGTAAGTCTCGTTAAATGTAAGTGTTAAATGTAAAGAATAAATTTGAACTCATATTCGTTCAGGTCTTTGGTGTATGTGTTATTAGGAAGATTGGTAGATCCTGGATTGATAATTGGATGAAGAAATACTTATTCAGCAAAAAGTCCATTTATAAGTATAGGTAAAGTAAGTATGGTTTCGACATCATTGACATGAAATGGTGTTACTTAAGGTATATTGCTAAAATGGCTTTACAGACACGTCTTTGAAAAATAATATGATGGTTTTCTTCAGTTGTCTTTTCAGTTAATGAATTTTTACGTTGGTTTTATTGTACATGTAGTGGTATTGATCAATGACGGAATTCAAGGAAAAAATAAGCTGCATGTTGATAATGACTAATCATTTCCATAAAAAAAAATATCATTTTGAGGTTTTCAGTATACCAATGTGTGATACATGTCATACCGATTTTGATGCATCGCATGTGCAGTTTCGTAAATTAATTAATTAATTAATTAATTACTCGTCAGCGATGCTAGGGACTAAAAATTTGGAAGCTCACAACTGTTATCAAAAATTTGTTAATGCGAGCACATGCCAAAATGACCGAAACAGGAAGCTAAAAAACATCTACGGACCGAGCTTGGCACAAGGGAGATAACTCCGTAGTTTTATTAACATTTTGGGGACTTTGATCTGGGAAATTGAGAGTATCATTTCGGGTTAACATCGAAGTACTAGCTACTGAGCTGGTGATACACTCGGGGACTTGCATTCCACCAGCAGTGGCATCGACAATGTGTGATGCATGTCATGCCGATTTTGATGCATCGGATATGCACATTGCGTAAATTAATTACTGGTCAGCGATGCTAAGGACCAAAAGTTTGGAAGATCAGAACTGTATTAAAAATTTGTAAAAGCGAGTACATGCCAAAATGACCGAAACAGGAAGCAAAAAACCATCTACGGACAGAGCTTTGCACAAGGGAAATAACCCACAGTTTATTAAATTTTGGGGCATTTAACCCGGTAAATTTAAAATATCATTTCGGGCTAGTACCGAAGTACTAGCTACTGAGCTGGTGAAGCCTCGGGGACTTACAGCCCACCAGCAGTGGCATTGACTCAGTTGTAGTAAAACAAAGTGTCGTATATGTCATACCGCTTTTGACGCATCGGATGTGCACATTTCGTAAATTAATTACTCGTTAGCCATGGTAGGGACAAAAAATGTGTACATCATCTTTTCAATAATTGCCTAGCAGATAGACATAATTTGACATCAGCTATTTCAGGCAATAGGACTAATGCCTGCTTATTTTAGGCAATTAGTGACTACTCATTCGTTAATTGCCAAGGAAATAGGCCTGCTTGCCTAAACTTACTTATTGTGCTAACATATACAAACAAATAATAACATGTGACAATCGTACCTTGAAAACACCGAAGTTAATTAGTCCAGGTAGGTAGAAGTATCCCCATTGATTATTGTTTATACCAGACAGGAAAAAGTTTAATGAGTATGTGGACGCCATGGAACAGAAAAACTGAAACATATAAACTAGCTAGCATTATCATGGCGAATGAAAGCTGAAATATAAGAACAATTCAGATGAACGAGGTTGTGACTGCCATAGAGCAGAAACACTGAGCAATAACACAACGATACATATAAACTGAATCAAAGAAAAGAATTAAGGTAAATAAGATTGTGTCCTAATGGAAAATAAAAGGAAAAGTATACAAGGACATAGTCGTCAGAAACAGAAAAATTGAAATAAGAATTAAATCAATTATACAGAAAGAACAGATAAACTGAAATATATATAGTCTCTAATGGAAAAGAAAACCTCAAAACAACGAAAATCTTTTAAGAAAGTGGCTGCCATGGAATACACAAGTTTTTAAAAACTGTGTGGTCATTATTAACATAGTAAAAAAATAACAGAAATTTGTCACCATGATGACAAAACTGAAAACAGGAGAAAAAATTATCAAATACACCATAAGGAGTGTAACTACAGTCGTAGCAAGAGGAATAACTGTTGTTTGTCGTCACACAAGCTATTGGTATTTTATAGAGATACGTTTATCTAATATGAAGAATTCCAAAGAAAACGAATACTAATTATATTACTGTTGTTCATCTAAAAATCACAACGAAGCCTTCAACGACATGGAAAAACTAAAAATTTTTACTGATAAAATAATAGTTCTAATTTGCAAACACGCACGAGAGAATATTTTGTAGTTCTCAGGAATTATTACCTTCAACTTTTTTTTAATTCACTGGAGAGCAAAATCATGTGACAATAGATGTCTAAAGGTCACTTACAGTTCTCCACGTCAGCTTCTGGTTCCAAAATGAGCATCCTTCCTCCAAACTAAACAATACTCCGCCAATAGGGGCCCCAAAGGCAGCTAAAAAGATGGTAATATTTAACATTTATTTTTGTTTGTTTCTTTTTGTTCTTTCTTTGTTTTTCTTTACCAACTTTTTATGCTTTGTACTCATATACCGCAAGATCAGCACAGACCCTAGAACAGTTGAAGAGTAGCAACTGATTCAATTACTGAATACGTTTTTTTTCAGTTTTTGTTTTCTCGTCAAAGATCGAATATTAAAAATTTGATAAATGTATCTGGACTAATTGGTAAAAAATAAAGTTTTATGTATTAAGGATTAGTACCTGCTACCCCTGCAGCCGCTCCACCAGATACAAAATCTCTCTTGTCTCTACAAATGAGATAACAGTACATAGCAATTGACAAACATATTTGAATAAATGACACTTCTGAGTTTTTCGTTCATATCCGGCATATATTCGGTGTACCTTTCATTTAATTGAAAATTATTTTGTATAAAATGGTCACATTTACTTATTTATCCTTCATAATAATACCATTTAAATTAGCACTTAATTACATTTCTGATCAAATTTCGGCAATCTCTATTTGTTTTTACTAAAATAAATATAATCAGAACCACTGTCATAGTGGATAGAGTAAAGACGATGTGCCTTAAACTGCTTTCATGCAAAATGAAAATATTACGTCAATGTATTTGTTTAAGAATATCAAAAGAATACAAGGAGTGATACATGTAACCACCCATAAAGACAGATAATTCTTTTTGGATAGACGTTTACTGCTGATGAGGAACCTTCCTAATCCGGGTTTCTTTCGGAAGAGTTAATTAACCTAAGTTTTACTCTCCCAATAATGTAATGGTTGATCGTTCTAGAATGTCCACCTCACAGATGGCTAATGATATATTTCCTGTGTCATATTTGTCACCCTCGCCTTCCCTTTCTCACTCGTCACTGTTTACCGGATTATCGCCATGGGTAACACGACGAGTGCCACACATGGAGCATACCTGCTTGCCATTCCGGAGCACCGGTTTTTAGTGGAGTTGATGTTGCTTCTTTCCTGTTTTTAGTTTTCTGTGTTGTGTTGCTTGGTTGTTTTTGTGTCTATTCATGGTTAGGTTTGTTATGTTTTGAAATTTTAATTGGGATGACGATTAAATATCATTTATATTTCATTTATATATTTGTACTTACCTGTCAGTTCTGAAGAAGCTGTATTTATTGATGTTTACTCTCTTAAATGCTATACTTTGGAACTACAAAAGGACATAAAAATATGGAGAGTTGTTGGAAATTTTTTAAATTAAACATTGGTATTGCTAACTATAGTAACTGTAATGCTAGATTTCGGGATTTATTGATAGGGTAACCGTGGTCCGCTCAATTAAAGACTGAACAGTTTCAAGCAAGTTTGCCACGTTTACAAATCAATACATTCCGAAAAAATAGATTTTATTGCTTATATTTCAAATTATTACAGGTAAGAAAAACCTACATTTCCTTATAATAAAAACACAGTTAAAAATGGTACTATTTTGGAAGCGTAACTTATTATGACGTCAAGTGTCAGGGTTATCAACGACCATGGACAAACTAACCCTCATCATCGTCCTGCCGATTTAAATTCAGTAAAACTGCAATAATTGAATATCATTTTGTATCACACCCTTTGCTTTTGAAATATTCATAAGAACGAAGAAATTTTTCACTACTCACCT
>JAOXYH010125403.1:0-10305 GCA_028566455.1 Botula fusca
AAAATTTTCCTTTTCCCACGGTGTGCCTGTCGGTTATCCTATCAATCAAACCATGTGTTATTGTAAAGTGAAAACCTTGCATTTGCCTGGTTTTGTGTGGGAAGTGAATTCGTTCAAAAGTCAAGCATTCTATGCATAGGCGATCTTATTTGATTTGAGTATCACGTTTTGACCTTTGACCTACAGTGATTCTGGTTTTGTTTGTTTTCCAACTTTGGTCCGAAGTTTACTGAAGAGGGCCATTCCAGAAACAGCAGTATGGTGCTCAAAATGTTAATGTCAACATTTTGGATTATTTCGTTCGGTTTTCAACATGATCTTTTATTAAACCCAATTATTTTCTAGTCAGAGTTTCTCTGCCTAATTGGATACTAGTATTCGATGAAAAAATGCATTTAAAGGTTTGTCTCACAGTCGTGCTGACGCCTTAAAGCAAGTGCTGATTTGCTTATCAAATTAAATTCACTTTCCAGGAAATTCATACGAATTGACATTGAATGCATATAGTCAGCTCACATAAACTTCTTAGCCAGGGTTATGTGCAGCTCCCGGTCCAACCTTTGTTATCATTGATTGTCACTCCAGAAATTACGATTAGGTAGATCGATACAATGTAGCTACCTCACATATGCGACAAGATTCCTTCTTACAGATTTCTCATCGTACTAACTAGACGTCTCACAGGACACGATTCGGAAACGTCACCGCATATTTCAAATTGCAATGTGACGGGTGCAGCTATGGAGCACCTGATGTTATTCCCATTTTTTTGGGAGGTCACAATGCTAGTTCTTTGATTTTTTCTTAGTTGTCGTTCTTTGTTTTCACGTTTCTGCATAAACTTCTTGCCTTCGTATTTTATTGCCAATATTCAATCAACTCATGTCGTTTTCATTCAAGATAGGCTTACTCTGAAACTCTACAAAGGTGCAAACATCAAACATTCTATAGTTTATTATTATATAAAAGTAATGTAAATGTACAAATAATTCAATATAAAATAAACATGTTAATAGAATCAATCATTTCAATTTGAATAAATGTACAAGCATTTTGAATTCTACTATGATTTCCTACAATAGACAATCTGATATTCGAGAGGTAATTTGAATTAAAAGACATCGCAATGAAACTGGCATTTCACTAAATTTTCTGACACAATGAATACATGTGAATATTATAATTTTCATTGTACGTTTGCTTATTTAACTGATGTAGACTTTAGTGACATTTACATGCAAAAGCATACATTTAATGGGCTTTAGATAAACCTACAAATAAAATATATGTTGATTTTAACAAGATATGTTTAAAATGTACTGTGCCTTTTATGAAATTCATGCCATGCGAAACCCTTTTCATACTTCTTAAATGTATACAGTGTTGCTTTTAGCAAAATATGTTTAAAATGTACTGTGCCTTTTATGAAACCCATAACATGCAAAACCCTTTTCATACTTCTATATGTATACAGAGATTCAGTCCAACTTTTCAGAAGAAATGTTAGTAACAACTGCACAAGACACTGGCCTCCTTTCCGGATCGTTTGCTAACAAAATGCTCATCTTCTGCTGTGTCATTACTGAAGAATCTATCAAGTCATCGACATGCTGCATCGTCCTCTGATCTAAATGAACAACCACAATTATATTTCTATGTCCACCGATGTGTTTCTGCCATGCAAATTCTTTGAAAAGTTTCTTGCAGTAAAAGCTGGCAATCTGAGGATCAATAGGGAGTACACAGTGAACATCATATGTACAATTCTTATCGTCAGAGGATAAGCGAGATAGTTCATCTGCAAGTTCTTTCAAAATTGATGCATTTTCCTCAGTTTGAACAATACTATCCTTTGGATGAACATGAAGCATGAAATTTCCCTGGAATTGTTTTGTGATGAAGTTGAAAATTTTCGTTTTCTCGCAATCTAATTGGTCTTCAGTTGGCATTCTGCTCAAAACATTAAACCCTGTTGTCGAAGAACAAAGGAACAACTTGCCTACCAAGTTTTTTATCACTTCATACAGCACACACTGTGAATCTAATGTCTCATATATGACTAGTATTAATGCTTTTGTATTATTCACTGTAATCAAATAACCAAACGAGCTGCCATATTTATTAGAAGCCTCAAGTAGATGCTTCTGAAGTTGTCTGAATGCCGTGTTGGCAATACCTTCGACGAGCGACTCCTCCATGGCTTTTTGTAGATCTAGTAAATACCTGTACCTACTGATCTGATTGTTGAATCTTCCAGCATCAGTCAGTGTTTGTAATAATTCTCCTCTATTTTCCACATCACTGAAAATAAAGAAACCAAAGTCTGTTATAAATCAATATATGTAATGAAATAGAATATTGAGATTGGATAACGCTTGCAAACCATAGAAAGCGCGTTTTGCGATAATTTGGTAATGGAGAAAAATTCAGTTGCATTCAAATACAAAAATGCATTTGCTGATGTTAGTCTTTGAGTTTATTGTTTGCTTTTCAAATTATTTAGTTATGTTTCATAAAAATTATCTTAAAAGCTATGAACATGACATTTTGCTAAGAAACCATGACAACCAAAGAGATTTCACTGTTTTCTCTACTATAAAAGTACATTTATTTGCAGTACTATATTATGCCACTAATTTTTTACATAAATAAAGATATCGACAATGAATACTAGTATATTTCATATTATGATAGGATATAGATTGACAAAAACGCTTCTGGTAAATAACCAGACAGTACTGTCACCAAAAGTGAATAGATATATAAGGAGGGCACGGAAAAGCGGAGTACATTGTATCCCCTTGCAACCCCACATCTTTAACGATCTTAATTCTGCACATTCTTTGGAATGACCTTAACCTTAAGCTTTTTGCTCTCTTCTGCAAATTTTTCTACAGATCAAATAAAAAACACTAACTGCACTGTGTCCACAAGTATTCCACATGGCAAAACCGATGAACTTGAAACTTCAACATGTTTTCCGCTCTCTTCATAGTTAATGTCTTTCAAAGGTTTTTATAGATCCATTACAAAACACGAGCTTTACGGTATCCATATGTGTAATAAGTACTTGCACACGCACGGACAGTCCCTTTATAGTATCCCTCCCGAAACTTCATTGCGAAAGGATAACTAAAGATGTAATTTACTTAAAGAATTAACCTTCAGCAAAAACGACTGGTAGTCAATTTACTGATAATTTGCACAGGTACTTGTGGACTGGACCCAGCCTCCCCCTTTTCTTCATTTCGACGGAAATTTTGTCCAAAATGTTTTACAGCATGTTTTAGTTCATAAAAGTGTGAAATAACTCTAAATAGCCGTGTAAAATACAGCTGAAGCTGTTACGTTTACAAAAAATCGAAATTCACCCTATATCTCTAAAACCACAAAAAATCGAAATTCACCTATATCTCTAAAACCACGTTTTAGAGATATAGGGTGAATTTCGATTTTTTGTAAACGTACTTGTAACAGCTTCAGCTGCATTTTACACGGCTATTTAGAGTTATTTCACACTTTTATGAACCAAAACATGCTGTAAAACGTTTTGGACAAAATTTTGGTCGAAATGAAGAAAAGGGGGGAGGCTGGATCCAGTCCACAAGTACCTGTGATAATTTGAGGTTGTCCTGTCGAACTGGATATGACTTACCAAAGCATCTGACCAACGTCTAGCATAAGGAATGGCATCATTTCCTTAGTTACATTGTCAAATTGATAAATATCGCGCCAAAATATCAAGTTATTGTCTTGTATATCTACTTCTCTGCTTGCTTTTTGCATAATCTCGTCTTTTGTAGGCTGGTCAAGTTCTATATCGTGTGTCAATATCAATCCACAATCTGAAATGGACATATGTTTTTAAAATGTTGCGAATCTGTTTACTTTTCCTGATTTCAAGGCCCCTCCCTTTCAGCTACAGAATGCGACTTGCTTTAATGATAGAAGAAGTCAAATATTCTGGAGAGAACCCCTGATAAAGGAAATAGTTAACTTCACCATATCTTTTGCAGTACGCCAAACACGAACTAAACCTCAAATGTAAAGGTTGTAAGGTAACAGTGATATTTTGAAGACATATTAATAACCCTGCTGTGAAAGTAAACGATAAACAATTAATAAAATCCCAATCATTCCACTGATATATCTTTGAGGTACAAATGCAAGACTTTCTTTAACATTATTCCCTGTTCACACTATATTTCCTTCACCAAATCATTATGCATTTATTGTGACAAGACCGTCAACATACAAAATAAATGTGGACTGATCCTAGATTAAGCGCGCAATGGCCATCGCGCGATCAGACCAGCCTCTGAATTGTTTTCATCATGCGACTTATCCGCATTAATGCCATTTGAAATTAGGGCGAACGTCGTAATCTAGATTGATTGTTCATTATTGTATTGCGCAGACTCCTTCAAATAAAGCGTAAGCGTATTGTATCTGAACGGCAAACCTGGATGTATATTTCACATGTTTAATTGATAGTATGGATGCAGAATACGCATTATTCTAGCATTGAAGACCGCGTGATTGATCTGGATAATAAATGCAGAATATTTGTGAACACGGTAAACATATCAAACAAAAGTAAACAAATAGAAATGTGCCAAGAAAGTATGGTTTTTAACCAAGACCTCTATATAGCAACCTAACCTGCATATACTGGTTATACCGAAAAGTCCAGAGAGGTTTGAAAAAAGGATGCCCAAATTCATAAGTTTCATAAGTTGTGATATCAGTTTTTTCTTATTTTATGAAGTAATGGATATTTAATATCGGTGAAACGTATATAGAGGACCTACTTTTAAAACGGAGATACCACTGGTATTATGAATTTCATTCTTTCAAAATGACTCCCATTTTGCACATGCAATTTCGTATCTCTTACATTTTAGGTGAAGCGAATTAATTCGACTAACCCGGCTTTGATTTAGCGGTTTGTCCTTTATTAAACTCTACATACCATCTTTATTTAATTTTGGTCGTGAATGTGCATTGTCAGCTGAAGAAGCACCTGTCTGACTATTGTTTTGATTCAACTGCTGTGGGCGTAAATTGTTCTCCGTAGGAACCTCTGTGTTTACAACAGCATCATCACATTGTGTTCCAATCGTTTCCAATTCAGGGACAAGAATTCCTCTAGATGTCCCCTGAACGGAATCAAGCGAACTGAAACTTAAATCTGCGCCAGTATTTTCTTTTTCATGTTCCTTCCTTGGACTCTTAGATGGAGATGGAACTCCTTCACTACTTGTATCAGAGTGTCCCCTTTTCAAGTGCTTTCCTTCCGTTGATAATGATCTACCTTCACTGCTGGACGATAAAGCTTTGTTTATGCTTGGAGACTTTAATAGTTCTTCAGACTCAGCGTCACTATTCGACATCTCCTGAACATTTTCAGGGGTTGCATGATGTCTCTCATGAACATCATTCGCTGTTTTTACTGAAGACACTGATTCAGTTGGGTAACTTTGGCCTGCGTTAGCGTTGGTGGTTGACTCCTGGTGCTGATTTGTTCTTGCATATTCCGTTTTTCTAGATTTAAGGAATGGCATTTCTTCTAAGCTGCTACTGTCGTCGACCGTCGAGGCATCACTATGAATATCATCCCCACTTTCTGCTGGACTGTCGTTCAGCATTTCACAGTCAGAATCTTGTGTCTCGCCAGTATTAAAGCAAATAATTTCCTCCTCTTGGCTGGCGGCAAAATCGGGTATTGTTTGTTCTGGAATGTATTACAAAAATGGATCTACGCAATACAGAGGTTTATGTCTTTATTTTCTGACATTATACAGCTACTATTTCCTCAACAATATGAAACGACACCATGACATTTAAAGATTTGCAATATATTTACGTCTACCAGAGCTAGGTATCGTTCATCAAACTAATTTTATTGTTGTATAGTCTTTAATTGTTGTATACGTTTTAGAAGATTACAAACTATTTTCTTCACGAAGTCTTTTAAGTAGAGAGTTTGAAATTGAAAAAATACAGTGTTGACATAAATTCTATTGCTACAAGTAAATGAGGTTAACAAGAAAAAATTGATAATTGTTCATATACTTACTACTATCTGCATTGAACTGTTTTTCGTGGTCCATTGAACAAAACACTCTGTTAACAGAAATACTTATCAGTTAGTACGAGAAAAGTAGTAGTACTTTACCTTGGGCTTAAATTACATAACTAGAGTCTCCCCTGGCTCTGCTATGTCCATTTTAGAAGGTCTACTGCACTTTTTATTCTTCTTAGTCTGTTTTGGTCAACACAGGAACCATTCTAGCAAATTTGGTTTGAATTGGCTTTGCAGATTTAAACAAGAAGATTTTAGAAATGATTTTGCTTATTATTATGGTGCATTACTGCCAAATACTACTAAAAATTCAAAGTTTATACTATAATTATAATAATAATAAATTCTTAACATATGTTAATCAGTTCATAATCATGAATCAACAGTTAAAAGGAAGAGGTATGATAAGGGCTATAATTTGGCCCCTTAAATAAGGAAAATTAAAAATTCCCTTATCCTTCGAAAACTGCATAAATTTGTTGGAAAATGAATATGGTAACATAATCTCGCCATTTTAGGGCATAAAGTTCAATTGAGAAATCATAGCGACGTTATAGTGTCAAATTAGAACAAAAAAGGTCATTTCTCCACAGTTTTCGATAAAATTTAATATGATCAACAGCCTTAACCAAAAACTATTTAATCGTATGAACATCTTAGGAAACAACATCTTTCAGCAAAATATCTCTTCTTAGATAAGGTTGTTGCTCCTATTTAAATATTAGAAGATAAAAAGATGAAATGTTGCACTTCTTTCAGTTTCTTTCAGTCTCGCTTTAAATGTATTGATACCGAGGACCTGAAGTATACTTTAAAGGAAATTTATCAATATTTGACAGAGTAATGTCTAGTGATTATCTGCAGGATGATAATTGATACATTTATAACGCTTAATAATTTTCGAATTGGAGGGGCGAGAAAATTGGCCTCATAATACCATTTCCTTTCAGTTAGTTATGGCATAAAATGAAGACATAATAGCATTTCAAGAAGTTTGCACTTTTAGTAACGATTACCGTCCTGGACTGAGGACATAGCTACTGAAGGGAGTTTTATATGGAACCATCCAAGGACAATTTTGGCAAAGTTTGGTTTATACTGACCAAGTAGTTCCAGAGGAAAAAGAATGAAAAAAAATATTTACTTATTTATGCCTTATATTCAGAACTGGTCGAAATCGATGAAATCGGAGTTAGTTAAAACAGTTTATAGTAAGACATTTGAAATAATTTAATAGGACGGTTTTGGCTTCCTGTTCCGGTCATTTTGGTTGGTGTTTGCTTTTATAAATATTTGATAACAGGTTGATGTTTTCCAAAGTTTTGGTCCCTAGTATCGCTGACTAGTAATCAATTTATGAAATGTGCACATCTGATGCATCAAAATCTGTATGAATTGTATCACACTTTTGTTTTACAGTTAAAATTACAGCTATTAAAATTACAGCTATTTACTACTAGAAATAAAGCCTTCATATCAATTTTACGAAATTTGCATTTTTAGAAATGGTTGAAACTTGGACTGAGGGAACAGAGTTACCAGATAAATTATGTAAAGGTGACCACAAAAGGACCACTCTGGGCAAAAGTTTCATTTAAATTTGATCTGCATTTTTATACAAAACACTTTTAAATAAGTTTTGTTTAATTATACCTAATCCGAATAATTGACCACATACATGTGATAAACTGGTGAAGCCATATCAGGAGATTTTAAAATTTTGATCATGAGATTGGACCTCAGATCAGGAGGTTTTTTATCGACATTATTTCAAAGCACCAAACCAAGTTTTTATTAATAAATCTGTGTTTCTGCCTGTTGTACAAAGCATTTCAGACCTTTTTTATGTTATTTTCAAAGATAACTTTCTATGGGTCTGTTTACTAGTTGTATGTAAATGCCAACCCAGTCCCAGTTTGCCAGTTTGTTCAGACCAAAATCAGTAAAAGCAAACAAAACAATTGTAATATATACTGAACTTTTCAAAAATTTAAAAAAGGCATTTATAGTTCAAATTTTAGCTTTAAATTGCTCAAAATGAAGCTGTATAAGTCATTTTAAAAGACATTTCTGTTTCTAGCAATACTGTCCGGCCCCACCGGACATTATTTTAAATGTATATCACTAATGGACCAGGTTGGCTAAGATAGGTTTCAATTGGATTAGTAGAGTTTTCATGAAAAAGTATCAACGGATGGACGGACGTACTGAGATAAAAATGGAATACAAATGCAGGCGGCAAAACGTTTCTAGATGCTATACTGGTAGCCTTACTACCTACTCAGGTAAAACAGATAACAGTATTTTTTTTACTGAATTCATGTGATCCTGAATGATAGAATGCCCTGAATGGCCATATTAAAATGACAGAGTAGTTTTATCTTATCAAAGTCTTGAGTTTGAGATCTCTGCTTGAACTCAAAAACGAATCAATCAGAGGAATTATCACAAACTCCCGATTCCAATATTTGAATGAAATATACTTACCTATATATGACGCCCTTTTCTCCTTTGTCGTGGCACCCTTTCGATTTCCTGATAACAGGAATGCGCTTGGTAACTGCTGTTTCACTTTTATTGGCGCAGTAGTAATGAAAGGTTTTCCGGCACTTTTTAAGAGCACAACCAGCAGTTGCACCCGTAACACGTAAACCATCTTGGTTCCTTTTCTTGCCTTTCACTTTACATATATTGCATTTCTGCAAAATAAGAAAGAGAAAACTCGATTTATTTCATGTGATATATCCAATAAATTAGATTATAAAAAATCACAATATCTTATAAAATAATTATTAATTGAAATCTTTATTTTTTCGCCAGAAATGCTTTTTTGCGTTTTTCAGCAGGAGTAGGGTAGGGGTTAATTTCTTAATTCTGAGGAATTTTACATGCAATACAGTATGTATATCTTGTAATAATCTGAAAAATGATACCCCAAGCTTTCCATTGATACTAATTTGGGCAGGGTTTCATAACAGGCTTAACCATCTGTTCTGGAGGTTTATCCTTACTATATCCTTAAAAACTCACTTGAGTGACATCAATAGGTTCAGTGTTAAATGAGGGTCCTCATGGGGGGTACCCGGTAATCAAATAATCATTAAATTTTTGTCATTGCAATCAAATAATCATTAAATATTTATCCTGGTAATCAATTTTTTTTCTCTCAAATTGTGGTAATCAAATAATCAAGAAGGGATCTGGGAATCAAATAATCACATAAAAATACCCTTGGTAATCAAATAATCATAAAGAAAAAACCCTAATAATCAGGTAATCAAGAAACCCATGACAGCCCTCTTAAATGCCATATATGTTTCCTGAACGTCAGGATAGCATTGTTAATGATAATCATTTAATCCTTAATAGTTAAAATAGATTTCATCTATCAAATAAAGAATACTAATGCTTGAATTGTATTTCTCCTACAGTCCTACTGAAAGTTGGTTTCTAGAGTTTGAAATCCTAGAAGTCAACTTTTTGAAGAAAATCTAGTAAAAAATGTGTTACTACTTACATTTGTGAAAATAATGCATCGCTGATGCTGGTATCCCAGCAAAACATTTATGAAAACTAGTATTTGGCTGTAGTACCTCAGTGTTACGATAATGAAATCAAGACAGTGAACAAAACCAGTAACCTAAATAACTTACCAATCCTCGACCTCTTCTAATTTCCTCAATGACATCATCAGTGTAGAATCCACCAAAATCGTCAAGTTTATAACGACTTAATTTTGCACTGTATTCCTGAGATAGATATATAAGTCTTTAATTTGTTGATTTCCCCGCATGTGTGTTGCTTCTATACACAAATGTAGCGTTAGCGACATCTAGCAAAGAATTCTTAATTAAACCGGTGCTAGGGGCCGTCTTGAACTTGCAGTTTGCTCCGTGTTGAAGGCCTCACGTTGACTTTGAGATAAAGAACAGCAATAAAAGCGCTGTTCCTTTGCTCTAGGTTTGTCAAGTGCATTTAGGGATTTTGTGTCATGAATTTATACACCATATCCTGTCTTTTTGTATTATATGTATATTATAATCTGCAAACTGAGTATGCATATTGGCATGAATCTGGTATACAATCAACTCCAAAGCTGAAATGTCTACTGAAAATGACCATTTATCGTGCGAATCCAATAGGCTTTCCCATACTTTTGTTGCAATTGGTCAGTCTGTTTTGTAAATTGATTGAAGGTATTTAAAAAACAGATTGAAGCT
>JAOXYH010125513.1:0-10304 GCA_028566455.1 Botula fusca
GTCAAATCCACAATTGACGGCGGCACATCTTCAAATACAATACTGTTATTCCTTACTTTTATATTCATGTAAATTTCTAATTTGTGAAATATTCATGTTAATTAAGACCCTTGTGCATGGTTTCAACACTAACTTCTTTGGATAGCCTTTTCTTTGTATTATATTCATACGAAACCACTACGTGACTATGAAATAATTAAAGATCTAAGACTGACAGCATTGCATGACATAAGTCAGCTCAAATTTGCCTAATATTGTCACGTTTATGTCGTTGAAACTTGACAACGATTGATATCACGCACTCGCTTCATTTTTCGTTCTGTTTATTTCATTAGCAAAGCATGTACATAAACAAATATGTCATTTTTACCTCGCTTGTTCGAAAAACTTCAGTTGGATTTAGTTTACCTGGTCTACCGATTAAGCTGATATAGATAGGGTGTTCCGAATGGAAGGAATGGAGGGTCATTGTCATCGGGTAGGAAACTTTTGTTTCTACATCATATATACCAGCCTAATCTTCACACAAATTGGTCAGCGATAGTATCTTATAGTAGACCTTCGAGCCATAGATTAAGATTAGAGAAGTTATAGACGTTAAAAATTTTTAACAGTACCCTTTCCCGTACCCATTGTGTATTCAGGTGTGATATGCGTGAAACGGCGATCACCTTTCATATTTGAGGGTCTAGAGGGACGGATAGTTTTCAAAATGTTGAAGGACCCATTGAAACCGACAAAACAAACTAATTCAAGACAAGTATCTGATGTTTTGAAAGACAGTCGTGAAGTACTGTATCCGGTCAAATCTAATGATCCAGTGACAAATCATACATTAGAATTACTCAATAAACTTGACTCAAGACTAGACAACATCGAAACAAGTGTTACCACCTCTGCTAAGGAAGTCGCACAAATAAAGCAATCTATCACTAACATTACAACAAAAGTAACAAGTGTCAGAACTCTCAAAAAGGCAAACTGAACTCGAGAGGAACGCCCAGGGTATTAGTGATATCTTTGATGATGTTCAGAAAAAATGTGAAGAGAATACCAGGTCTATTGAGGAACTTGATCATGAAAACTTGAATATCAGCTCTCATGTAGGATCATTGATCAAGGAAGTTGAATCGTTGAGGCTAGAGCGTGACGAACTCCGTGAAGCCATTACTGATTTACGTTGTAGATCTATGAAAAATAATTTAATATTTACTGGACTCGTGGAAAATAGAGGTGAAAATACAGAAGCGAAATTACGAGAATTTCTCAGACATGAACTAGGAATCGACTACCATGTGCCTTTTGGTAATGTTCATCGCTTCGGAAAATTTCAAAGCCCAAATCATAGAGCTGTATCGAAGCACAGACCAATTGTTGCTCGCTTTATTCACTTTAGCGATTTGCAGTATGTCTTACAAAATGCAAGATATCTAAAAGGTACTCCGTTCGGGATCAACCAACAGTTCCCTGCGGAAATCGAGAGGAAACGAAAAACTCTGTATCCTGTGATGAAGGAGGGCAAGAAAAGGGGCGAAACCGCAAAAATGGTCAGAGACAAACTTTGTATAAACAATCAACAGTATGTCCCCAGCAATCAGCAACCTCAGACGGAAAGCGGCAGCATGAACTTTAGTGGCTCGGCTAAAGCTACTCCTCAAGGCCCTCGTCGTCCACCGGTAAAGAGACCTCGCACTGGATCGACGCCCGAAAAATAGGATCACCAAGGAGGACAATTTGTTGATTTTAACAGTAGCGTGAATGACCATGAACACTTGTCAATTTCTAAAGATACTTGTTTTTGTAATAATAATGGTGTAAAATGTAACATTATTGTACTTAATTGTTGTGGTATTCGATCTAGATTGAATTATCCTGAATTTGTTGATTTGATTAGAGAACATGAGATACTTTGTTTTGTTGAAACTAAAACGGATGATGTCGATGAATTTGTGATTGAGGGTTATAAATATTTTACAAAAATCGAAAGTTTTTTAGCAATAAAAGGTCTGGAGGTATTGTGGTAATTTATAGAGAAGAGTATGAAAATAAAATTGTTAAAATTTAAACTGATAGCGAATATGTCTTATGGTTTAGTATAGACAAGTCCATTTTTGGTACCGACGAGGATGTTATTTGTGGGACAGTTTATATACCTCCTGAGAATTCGAGGTTTTCTTCCGTTGATGCCTTTAGTGAGATTGAAACTGAATTTTTAAGGTTTCAGAGAAATCACCAATATATTTTTCTGTGCGGTGACTTTAATAGTAGAACCGCGACAGAGCCAGATTATTTGATGTCAAGTGTTGAATTTAGAGGAAATGAATTATCAGATATGATAGAATACAATAAAGTACATTTTTTAGAATCGTTACAAATTCCAATATGTAGAAAGAGTAAAGATCATGTTCTAAATAATTATGGTAGAAAACTGTTAGATTTGTGTACCAATAATGATTTATTTATTGCAAATGGTAGAATAGGATCTGATAAAAATATAGGAGAATTCACTTGCAAGAATAAAAGCGTAGTTGATTATGTTATTCTAACGGCTGAATTATTGCAATTTATTGTTAATTTTGAAGTGTTGGAATTTAGCCAGTTGTTATCAGATGTACATTCCCCGATATCTCTTTCCATCCTATCCCACCTTGCGAATGATAGTTCTTTAGATGACGCAGGCAGAGATGACCAAATCCCATATGCTGGAAAACCGAAGAAATGGGATGATTCGCACAGAGATATTTTTATACAAAATTTAGATGGTGAAAGTATCGCCAGCTTAGATTCATTTTTAGAAAATGTAGATCGACAAAACTTATCTCAAGTCGAGATTGATGACTGTGTGAATATGTTAGGTGATACATTTATTAGAGCCGCCAAAAATACTTTTGGTGTAGTAGTGAATCGAAGTGCAGGCAGGAATAGAAAAAAGAGAAATATTTGTATCAGTTCTAAACCTTGGTTTGGAGTTGACTGTAAATTCGCCAGACAAAATTACAGAAAACTCAAACGGAGATGTAAAATTGATACATCTGCTCGTGCAAAAAACGATTTAAAATTAGCTGAAAAAGATTATAAGAAAAAAAAAATTAATGCGAGTATTACTAGGCATAGGAAAGAGATGTCGAGGAAAATTGATAATCTTAAATCAAATAATAGTAAAGAATACTGGAAATTATTGAAAGGTGGCCATGTCAGACGACAGCCAAATATTTCAATAGAATCATTATTTAACTTTTTTAGAGACGTAAATCAGCCCCCTGATGTTGCAAATGATGTTGAATTGCCCCAAATAGATGAAAATATTATAAATGATTTAAATGTAGAGATAAATGGTGCTTTTTCTAGTGAAGAAATATTATTTTGTATTAAAAATTTGAAAAACAACAAGGCAAGTAGTGATGACTTTATAGTCAACGAATATATTAAGTCTTCTGCAAACTTGTTGTTACCTATTTATGTTAAACTTTTTAATATTATTTTTGAAACTGGTATTTTACCGAGTAATTGGCTCATTGGTAATATTAAGCCAATTTATAAGAATAAGGGTGATATTATGAATCCAAAAAACTATCGTCCCATTACAATTTTGAGCTGCTTGGGGAAACTTTTTACAGCAATTTTGTTACGTAGACTTAACAATTTTTCAGAGCAATATTCCATTATTTGTGAAAACCAGACTGGTTTCAGGAAAGGGTATTCCACCGTGGATAATATTTTTGTTTTACAAGCCTTTTTCGAACTTTTAAAATTAAAGAAAAAGAAATTTTTTGTTGCCTTTATTGATTTTGAAAAGGCTTTTGACACGGTTTGGCGTGATGGATTATGGTGTAAATTGTTATTAAATAGAATAAATGGTAGAATGTATAACATTATTTACAATATGTATCAGAATATTAAAAGTAGAATTGTGTATAACGATAAATATTCAGAATATTTTGATTGTTTAAATGGAGTAAGACAGGGTGAAAATCTTTCACCCTACCTGTTTTCTTTGTATTTAAATGATCTGGAAAAATTTATGGCGGATAAAGACTCTGTTGGTTTAAAATCTATTTCTGACGAAATAGAGTCCGAACTTAATATACTTTTGAAGTTGTTTGTTCTTTTGTATGCAGACGACACTGCTATTATGGCTGAAACATGTGACGACCTGCAAAATCAGTTAGACACATTCAGTGAATTTTGTCAAAAATGGAAACTTAGAGTTAACGTTGATAAGACAAAAGTACTAGTATTTTCTAACGGCAGATTGCCAGTGAATATGAATTTCACCTTAAATGGTTCTTATATAGAAATTGTTCAAAATTTTTCATATCTAGGAATTATTTTTTCTAAATCAGGATCTTTTATGCAAGCAAAAAAGGAATTAGCCAAAAAAGGTACTAAAGCTATGTATGAGTTATTGAAAAAAGGGAGGCTGCATAATTTATCAATCAAATGCCAGTTGGATCTTTTTGACAAGGTTGTTAAGCCTATTTTGTTGTATGGGTGTGAAACTTGGGGGTATGGTAAAAATGACATTATAGAGCGGGTTCACCTTAAGTTCTGTAAGTTATTATTAAAGCTTAAAACTTCAACACCAAACTACATGGTGTATGGAGAACTTGGGAGATATCCTTTAGATATAGATATTAAAATGCGTATAATTTCTTACTGGGCACGATTAGTAGGTGGAAAACAGTCAAAACTATCTGTACTGGCATATAAGTTATTGTATGTTAAAAATTTTCACAATGAAAGGGTTAGTCCCTGGATTAATAATGTTAAGAAAATTCTGAATGAATGTGGTATGACCTATATTTGGTTATCTCAAACTTGTATTTCTGACAAATGGTTGAAACTTGTCATTAAGAATAACTTGGTAGACCAATTTAAGCAAACTTGGAACACTATGCTTCAGAATTCTTCTAAGGGGTGTAATTATATATTATTTAAACGAGAACTTAAATATGAAGAGTATTTAGACATTTTAGATGAGAGACAGAGGTACACATTTTGTAAGTTTAGAACCTCTAACCACAGACTACCTATAGAGATGGGTAGATGGAGAGGTATTGCCAGAGATAATAGATACTGTCACTTATGTACTGGGAGGGAATTGGGAGATGAATTCCATTATATTTTTGAATGTTCCAGCTTTGCTGACGCTAGAATAAAACTTATAGATATTGTTTACAGAGAAAGGTATAATGTACTTAAATATGGAAATTTATTATCCTGTAGTAATGCTCAAGTGTTATTTAAGCTTTGTAAATTCATAAATATTGTTAACAAGAGGGTATGTCCTCCAGGTTGACCTTCCATCCTTCCATTCAATGTATAATATGTGATGCATGTTTGTTTTGTCTCTGTACCACTGATTGTTGGTTTATGAGAATAAAGTATATATATATATGATATAATCTATTTATCATAACGTAGTAAACATACCAACATTTTAACAGGAAGGTTATATATTACCAAAATGTGACAAAACTGCACACAAAGTTTGGGATCACTCGCTAATACATGTATATACAGATACAACTACATTGTTTCAGCCAACTCAACAGTAAGGTCTAGCTGTATACTGCATTAAATCTTGAAACTGTATTAAAATAATGAACATTTGAGAGCTGAGGAGCACAATTCCTCTAACAACAGAAAATAAACAATAAGAAGAACCTTGAAAGGACCATTCTGTAATGAAACAGAAAACAAATACTTCATGAAGCACATTTAATGTAATTATTCTGTCCAACCACAAACGAAAGAAAACACTAACAAAAACACTGGATGTGAATCAACCAAGGAACGGGTAATCCATTACATTACAAAAACATCGGATGGTAGTTATCTGTCATGCAACCATGGAATGGATAAACAACAACAACAGAATTACCAAGACATCGGACGGCAATTAACTGTCAAGCACCCATGGAATAGTTATAAGCTGTTAAACAAACACTAACTCGGATAGATCGATACGATGTATCTATCTCACAAATGCGACACGATATCTTCTGTTTGTTGGATCCCATTTCAAGGAACTCCCCGGAATTGAGACTCGGTATCAGATATTCCCACTTGCAATGTGATGGATGCCGTTAACGGAACAGGGCATGCTTACTTCTATCATTCCGAAGCACCTGATATTACTCCCGCAAATTTAATAAAACTATGGAGTTATCTCCCTTATGCACAGCTCTGTCCGTAGATGGTTTTGGATTCCTGTTTCAGTCATTTTGGCATGTTCTCGCTTTTACAACTTTTTGATAATAGTTTTGGTCGCTAGCATCGGTGACGAGTAATTAATTTACGAAATGTGCACATCCGATGCGCCAAAATCGGTATGAAATGTATCACACTTTTTTATACAATGTATACAACCGTCAAAAGGGGATTATTAACTTCCTGGAAAGCTGACCTTATCTGGAAGTGTGATTTCTGGTACCACCTTACCTAACAATGCTCGTGTTTCAAATAATAAAGTGAAAATATCTCAGTGTCAGTTGAACAGAAAATAAAGAGGTTGATTCTCCTTTTCATGTGATACAAGCTTACAGTCTCTAGTGAAAGTTTTTAAAAAACAAAAAGGTTCAAAGAGAGGATGTATTTTGTAAATATGACAAGATCACAGTACACGTAAATGAACAACGCTATATTATAATAGGTACATATTGCTGGCTGAGTTAAGATTATGTCTTTTCCTAAATATGTATTATTAATTTTGAAAAAAACGACCATTTGAACGATGATCTGAAGATCCATGAATCTAGAGGCAAAGACAAAGTCAAGAAACTAACGACAAATATAATATTGCAATAAAAAATGTAAAAACAGGTCACCACCCAAAACTAATTGTCGAATGACAAACTCGGACTCCACCAAATAAAATCTTAGGAGAATGAACCAGGTGCACTGCTAGAGTAAGTTTCCTCTGCTTTTCTAGAAACGCCAACCGAGTTGATCATGTCCCTTCTTTAAGGTAACATCAGGAAACGGGGAAAGAAACCTATCAAGATGGAACAATTCTGTATTATTAGGGGAGATGGACACACCATAACGGTCTACAAGTTAATGATGGTGATGGTGATCGTAGATTTTGAAGCGATAATCTTAATCTACATGGAACACAACCCAGATACAAATGTGTATTATTCAAGAGTTTTTCCCGATATAAAAAGAACTGGTAATGGCTGACATTTTCTTTTTTTTTTGCAAAACAATACTTGAACTTTACTTCGTATACTTCATTCTTATTCGAATTGCTGTAACTATGAAAGGGTACCATGACAGAGGCTTTAAAATAGTGATAGAATGTTACTTGGCGTAAGAATATATTTTACATTAAAATGAGGACGTCATAGCATGTACACAAACGTCATTTAATTCCCGATATGGTGACGTTCGTACAAATGCAATTAACTATTTTCAAAATATAAACACATTTATCGCTCGAGATAAGCTATAAGCTAAACCAACTACACTCCATGTTCTAATTACAAATATTAATTCCGTCAAGAAGAGTTTTATGGAAACCAGATAAGATACTGAACAAAACACCTTGAGACTTGAGCCCTCTTTGAACGAAAATTTGTGTCATGTCATAAAATATTGATTTGCCTTGTAATATTTAAAAGCTATCCAGCCTAGGTAGACATGATTTTTATATGTGAAAAAAAGCTTTAAATAGGTAAATAATAGTCAAAAGCAACGTGAAAATTGCCTTGGTCACCGGTAAAATTCCCTTTCAGAATTGTGGAAGTCTGTATCAAAACCCGCTTATAAAGTATTACTGTAGAATACCTATCTCTGCTCTAGCAAATTCGACTCGGCTGGGCCGAAAAATAAAATGCTCCCTCAAATGAATAGAACATTGGTCGATGTTAAAACAGTTATTTCTGGATGCTTTTCTTTAGACTTTAACATACCATTAGTTTACCATAATTCTTCACAAAATAATTTTAGGTGTCTTATAGTGAATATTTTTTGTCACAAAAATGGTTGTTAAGGTAGCGAGTAACTCCTGTTTTCCTTTAACTCCTACAACTACGTTCAAAGAAAGTGGACTTCGGCGTGTTTACTTATTTCATTTGGAAAGAAAATCTATGAAACGGTTACCACAGGTTCAGTTGTATCGTGGTTTTAAGTGACAAAGAAAACCAGGAACGTTCAGAGTAGACTAGTCACCTTGGACAGGTAACTGACATACCTAATCACACACTGTTGCGAGTCCTATTCAGTCATTGTACAAAGTGGTGTATGATTAGCTACAGTGATAATGCAGGTAAGCTTATAACTAACCAACCCATGTTGCCAAATAAAACCATAAAAAAATATCGAGATTGTTGAAAACGGGAGTATTCTTAAACACGCCTGTATCAATTCATACATGTATACATGACACCGTAAAAACGTTTTTTATAACTTTTGATAATTATATTGAATAATAGGTACTGGTAAAATAAGGTAAAATTGGCTTCTCCTATCGCTTTGCAGAAATTTCTGTCACAATGACTTTTTGTGTGATTTCAATTTTTTCTTAGTTGTTTCAAGTAAATATTTAGTGAAAAGGAGAAAGAAATTATTTACGTTACCTTTACAGTTCCGCTGCTTGTTCATCCACTGACTACTTGATTTATGTATGTGTATTTAACTTTTAAACTTTATCATTTTAAAGTTTTTCGTGGAAAAGTCATAATTTATCTATAATAAACACGATGCCAATTTATACAAGTATATAAAACAACCAACCTTCCGAAACCAAAGTTTAAACTTGGTGGCAATGAGTTTAATATTGCACACAACCTGCCAAGAAATGTTTCGTATTATTCACCACGCTGTAACTGAAGTTTATTCAAAACAACTCAAGACTTTCTTTTATATTCGAAAAATCTGTTATTACATAATAATGAAATTATGGAGTTTTGTCTCTCAATATAACGTTATGTCCATTGAGAGTTTTGGCTTACTGTTTCGCTCTTTAAAAGTTTTGATAAAGAAACAGACGAAAGAGAAATCTATTGACTAAACTGTATGACAAACGCAAGGCAAACACATTTCAAATACAGTAGTCAAGTTTATACCTATCTGTATTGACATTTAATATGCACCAACGTATGTAGTTTATATTTTACAGCTAATACGTTATTCCAGAGCAATGACCAGGATTTTTGGAATCGTGCAAAATAATTGACTGATCAGCCTTCTGGATTACAAGTATGTTGAATTTAGAGTAGAGTCATCCCTTCAAAAATTCGACGATTGCCATCATGAACTTGTAGACCGTTATGATGTGTGCATCTTCACCACTTCTTTCCTTCATATAGGCTTTTTCTTCCATTTCTAGGTATGACCTATCGGGCATGACATCCTTAACTCGGCCGGTGTTTCTAGAAAAAACATTGGAAGCTTTTCCTTCCGGTGCACCTGGTGAAATTTTCTGTGCTCTATGTAATTTTGTCTTTGTTTTCTTGGTGTGGATTTGTCGTTTAATTGTCCTTCTAACAGCGGTTTTTCCTGACTTTATTTTGCCCCCCCCCCCTTAGCCACCTGCGCTGACGAGCAATAAAATAATGAATGGTCCATATCCGATATTACATAATCAGTATACAGTGTTTCTCTACTATTTATTACTACAATTCGGTGTCACTGCTGGTTCACTGTAAACATAAATTAATATATGTAAACGATTTTTTGCAAGGAACAAATATTTGTCGACGAAGTAATTGTCTGCCAATGTACTATTTGAGACTCTTCATTTTTTTTCACAATGGGAAAAGGTCGTATAGTCCTTGGATAGAGTCAAACTTTTGTGTTCTAAAGTCAATACGTGGTAATATTAACAAAACTAGTAAAAACACTTAAATATATTCCCATATATTAATTTTGTCCTTTATTCAATCTATCTCATGGGTCGAATATTCTTTGGTCTTGTAACATTATTTCATACCAGTTTCCGATATTCATTTAAGGAGCTCGAAACTATGGATAAAGATCGGACATGATGATACAAATATGAATTGTTTCCATACCATACAAATGCGTGAGAACGAAATTGTTGATTCAGATTACTCATGCAGAATAACATACCCGGATATGCTACAGATTTTTTTACCGATTACTGAATGAGGAAATGTATGCCTCGTTGCTTGGAACGAAAAACAGACGTATATCATTTTAATGTTAAAAAAATGTTTAAAAGATTAAATTTCCTGCTGAAGTGTTTATGGAATCAAGTGATTTTTTAATTAAATTACTTAGACTTTATCCTTTCTTGAGATACAAGTTATCTCCCATCTTATTTCCCTGAACTAAGC
>JAOXYH010125624.1:0-10304 GCA_028566455.1 Botula fusca
GTCGTCTGAATTTTTGTTACATCAATTAAGGTAAAGATACTAGGATGGTTGGAATAAAATTGTCCATTGAAGTGCGAGTCCGTTGTTGTTTGTTTAATTCTTTCCCATGGAATATTTGCCCAGAGCTGAGAGGGGTATCTTGTATCAGGATACACGTTACTTTCTAATCTAACAAGTAGTCTTCAAATTGAGGTTAAAGGAAACTATTAATTACAGTACAGGTAAATTAACCCATTCGCGGAAAAGATGTATCATTTACTGGCGAAAAAAAAGTAACAGGACTATTCCAAAATTCGCGGAAATGATGTACCTATCGTGAATGAATCAACTTAACTCACATTTGTATTCTTAACGGATAAGTCCTATACAAGTTTTATATCACAGTATATGAACTGAGTAACATTCAAACTGATTGCTCTATATTATTGACATGCGAGTACAGAGGTAAACTGTTGACGAAACATTGTAGGATTGTACTGTTTCAAGATAACTGTCCTTTATTCTGTGTTAATTTTTCATCATCACGAGCTGGTTACAATAAATACTGTATTCCAGTTTCCCGTCCTTGAAGATATGTCTTTTGCGAAAGATTACCGGACGCTGACACTGACTGAAGGGATTGTGTTCATAGCAAAGAAGGAGATACTGACCTTGTCTTGTTCCTTTATGGAGTAGTCACGCCTTCATGGAGACTTTATCCGGTTCAGATGGAGCTTTTAACATGCAATTTATTGAACCAACAAAGGAATCAGTATACTTGCTGCCATCATTTAAACAATTAAGCGAAACGGTATTCCTTCCATTCCATTGTCAAAAGAGCATACAGTATATAAACCTTTATCGAAAATTCAAAATTGATAACCTATCGGATATTGTGTTACATGTCTATCTAATATTGCTTAGTTAAGCATCCCCTATATTTTCATGACAAAGGGTATATTTACTGAAATTGAAATTAAGAAGCCATTTTGGTTTGTGATTTTTTGTTGAAATTCTAATAATCTGCAGATTTTGTCCATGAAATATGCTTTGCATAAAGAAATTTACAGTGATAAATATAAACTTTTACCAATGCTTTCTATTTAAAACAAACATAAATTTGTCAATAACAATCTTATACTTCCATAATTTTGATTATGCTTGTCTTAACTATCGTGAAAGGAGCAACTTAACTAGCATTTGTATTCATGACGGATAAGTCCTGTACAAGTTTTACATCATAGTATAATACGTTTTAACATTTAGCTGATTAAACATTTCAAACTGATTGCTCTAATTAGGACTTATGGTGTATTTGATTGCATTTATTCTGGTTATCAATTCAGAAGGTATATTCCTCCAAATAAAATATAATTACTTGGTGTTAAATTAACCCTTAAATCCCATTGCCCTATCCATAATTGTCCAGCGGAAATTAGCAAAAATGTGCCAAAGATTTTAGTATGTTTGCGCATAATGAAAATTTGCTTACCTGAGATTTTACAATGCCCATTTGCACACATTTTTGTGGAAAATTGAATTAAACCAATAAAATATTAATTTTACGGATTAGTTATCCCAAGGTTGATCCCACTCGTAGTATTGACTTAACTTGTACATGTATGAACAAAGGGAAAAGATGCACAGGTTATGACGACAACACATTCTGTTGAAAAGAGGTAAAAAGTGGAATCGTGTCCTGGTGCTGTATCAGAAAGTTCATATGAAGCTTGAAAATCAGTCTGATTATGGAATCATAGGTTCTTTGGGACAGGACACAACATGCCCCCTTTTTCAAATTTGTTTATCTATTCTGGTGGCTGAGAAATAGGTATAACTTTATATGTGTCAGTTGACTAGGACATCAGAAAACATGTTATAGCTATTGAACATATTTCTTGACCTTGCACGGAATAATAAAAATATATATTTTTTTTTAAATTGAATGGGGTGCAAAATGGGGGATGCTGCATGTGTCCTGTCCTCAAACACCTATGAACAGAATAGGTCAGTGACCATTTGCGCAAACATCCAATTTTCATTTATGCAAATGTCTGTTCATTCTTAGAAAGTTTTTCACCGAAAATGATAAAAAAAATAAATTTTTCCAATCTGCCCTGATTTTTTAATTCTGGAAAAATTTGATGAAAATCTAGTGATAAACTGACAATGGCTTAATAAAAAACAAAGACGAAGGAATGAAAATAAGGAATCAGGTAAATATATATTAAGGGTGAGATATCCCTGAACTTTTTATCTAGCAAACAGTCTCAACAACTTTTAATGGATTTCCAAATTATGTGCTAAAAACCACAAAGTACACTAAATGTAACACAGCCATTAGGAGGCATGTCGACAGGTAATTTACCTGGTTTTAACGAGTTAATGAGACCAACATTGATTACAGTTTTATTACTTCCTGTAATCCGTTCCTGAGATGGTTGTTACTATAATTAATTGAATGAAGCTTTTAAACTCTGAAAGAGTTTGGGTTTTGTGTGAAACTACAAGATCACATCAATGGTCGACTTCAAAAATGCATCCAAACGACTCAAACACCGAGCATACCTCCTTATGAATTTTTTTCATCTTTCAAGTTAAGCAAACGAAACCGTTACTTGATTAAAGTTAAATATTACATACTTTACATGCTTTAGATAGTTCTTTCGCATGACTACAAAATATTTAATTTTAACTAATATTAAGGGGAAGGATTGACATGCCATATTTTTGCTTTATTTTACATAGCTGAATGATCTGATTGACAGTTAATAAAGAGTTTCCTTAGTGCTCCATAGAGATCCCCCCCCATTTTAGCGGCTGTCCTTCCCTTATTCCAACAAATTTTTTAGGGTCCACTTTTCCAAAAATTACATTGTTCTATGTAAGATGTTTTATCATTGCAACATCACCCTTATTGCCAAAGATTTGGCCTGATCCAAAAGGTGGCAGTTTATGACAGTGCACTGTATTTATCTATTGTTCTACCACTTGGATATAGAACCAGTTCTCTTTATCCTATTTTACCTTAGTGACTTGACAGGATAGGTATCAGTAGAGTTTGAGATGAAGAGCTCTCGAGATCGGATAAGTGGATCCTGAATGACCAGATCACGTCCGGAGTCTGAAAATAAAAATGAGAATAATTTACCCCTACTAAACGATTTATAGCAAAAAGCAAAGAGATTGCAATATTCATCAAAATGAGATTTCATGCATACAAACTTTGGTAACAAAAGGAAAGACATGATAAAACAAGGTCTTTCACCTAGGATAAGGGGGAAATAAAAAATCTGTCTTTCAAGTTATTATCAAATCCTCTTGTATAAACATTATATACAAGTGTGAATACACTCCATATGTGGGGTACAAAAAATTATGTAGCTGTTACCTTCATCAGCAAATCGGGTGAATAAATTGGGCTCCTTTTTGAAAAAGTTGTTAGAACTGACTCTTAATATATTTAGATGATAATTGCTTTGTAACTACTTATTGTTACCAGTGGGTATGCTGTATGTCACACAAACTACTAAGTTTCTTTATAACATTTTTCGAACTTTATATAAATTGTACTCTAAGTCTACACGAAATATCTTGAAAACTAATTTGCATCCTAAATATTTCTATACAATATGATTCTGCCACCTGACTTAGAGTGCATTTGTTTCTAACACAAATGATGCAAATGACTACGCAGGTTATCATTTCCTCTGTTTGTTTCTAACGTAAACGATGCAATAGATTCCCTCCTTTGCACAAACCATGCACGCATCACTGAGTAGTCGTTTGCTTTTGTCCCATTATGCGACACATTTGTTTCTAAATTCATCATTTAATTACGAGCAACACTTGTTTTTTATCCATTTTATCTATTTTTATCAAGGTTAACAGGGTCAGTATAGGAAAAGCAAACGATTCATTTGTTTCTGCCTCACTTGTGAGTTCACTAAACGAGGATGAACAATGCTCGTCGTTTGCATCGTTTGCTGTTAAAAACAAATGCACTCGTAAAATGCCACTATTACTTAGCCCCTCCCGTCCCCTTTCATAGTAACTTTCTGCAAAATCTGTAATGCCAACATCACAAAATCATCAATCTGGTTGAATAATAGTGAAGGAGTGTATCCACTGGTCACAGATTTTCTCCGTTAATTAAGAGTTTTCAATCTTCTCCATTCTCCTGAATGTGATCACAAATTTACTGACCTATCAACGAATCAATACAGCCTTTTATTGTTCACCGCTATAATGTGGTTTACACCAGAACAGACAAACTTGTCAGACGTCCTCAAGAAATTTATCGTAGTAATATATTCGGTAAACCACTCAGACAATATCGCAGAATTTTATTATGTTAGTCATCCATTTCACAGCTGTGATCACAGATTTGTTTGGAGCAAAATGATTTCCTTTATTCAAAACAGTTTATTTATCACATAAACCAATGTCTTCCGTTAATCAAACCGATTTATTTATCACATAATCCACTTAGTACAGTTCCTACTATAATCAGAATACACATAGGTCCCACCATAATCAGAATATGTATCAAACGATAAAAACATTCAGTGTAAATTTCCTTCTTTAAAAGTCCAGTGTCGATAATATATTGTCTCGACACATAAAGCCGTCCTATGAATACTGTCTGACCTTACAAAAGAATAACCTTCCGTCAAACGCATAGGTGATCTACTAACTGCAGTGCAGAATTCTAGTTCATCACACGCTAGCTGATCTACACGCTAAATCTTGTCAAATTGTGATCCAGTTTGAAATTGTCATACACACAGAGAAAAGAATACCCCTTTAATCCAACGTTCCATGTATATTATCACGCTCCACAAAGCACTTCTTAAGATCTTAATCATTTCAAACATTTTACAATACCACCCTTCAGCCTTCTGGCAATAAAAATCAACAAGTTTTAATATTTGTCAAGAAGTTCAAATATCTTTTTATTAAAGCGACAGAAATATTTTGAATTTTTAATTTTATAAAAATCAGCATGCATGCACTTTATACTGATGCAGCAATTAAGTGTGTACGATAATTTTCCAGTCTGTCTGTACAGTGTGCATGTGTATGTGTGAAGCAGTACAATGCCGACTATCTAGACTGAGTGAATCGACCGAACGTTTGCCCCTCCCCCTATACACACACACACACACAAACAAACCAAAAAATATAATTATAACTTTATTGAATTTACATCCAGAAGGGTCAATCAATATATAAACAGTTGATAGTAAATATTAACAAAACCACATTTACTTGCAATAAAAATTTACACCTTCAAAGTTTACGCAACAGATACCAACCAGGATGAATTTCTATCTTTAATTAACAGGAAATATTAAGAAAATGGCCCAGTAATTTAAAAGAAAATCAAAGGGAAAAGGCTCTATCTATTTAACAGCGACCTCGGTTTGATCAACACTGAATACATTTATCGTCACAAGAGAAGTCTGTGATTAAGTGAAATACATATACATTATTTGGTTCATGTCTGAAAATTATCACCTTTCTTGTAAAAGGCTAAGAAACTTAGGAATTGCGAGGTTTACCGAGCCATTCAACGGTTTCCTGTCGAATGAAAAAAATTGATATTTTTCAGATATTGACCCAATATTGTGCTTATACTGCAGCTATGAAAAAAAATTCGGTCGCAAATTTACCTACCAATAGTAATAAATAAATGTTTTTCTGTTCCTTATTGTGCCCCTTTCTTTCTATATCTGGGAAATAATGACAGCAGGAAGTATCCTCCAGGGCCTATTTCCTGTATTTTGAGCGGTATGAGTATGCCACAGTATAGGGTCCTATTTTTGAGATCCTGCTATCTTGAACAGAGGCAAGCTGTTGGTTTGTTTTATCCAAAGTTCTGTTGTCAGTGTTGATGTTCTATTCAGTTGTTGGAAATATTATCTAAGGTTTTATTGTCAGTGTTGATGTTCTACTAAGTTGTTGCTTTTGTGTTGTCAAAGTTTTGTTGTCAGTGTTCTGTTCAGTTGTTGGTTTGTGTTATCCAAAGTTTTGATGTCAGTATTGATGTTCTTTTCAGTTGTTGGTTTGTGTTGTCCAATGATTTGTTGTCAGTGTTGATGTTCTGTTCAGTTTTTGGTTTTGTTGTCCAATGATTTGTTGTCAGTGCTGATGTTCTGTTCAGTTGTAGGTTTGTGTTATCCAGTGATTTGTTGTCAGTGCTGATGTTATGTTCAGTTGTTGGATTGTGTTGTGTAATGATTTGTTGTTAGTGTTGATGTTCTGTTCAGTTGTTGGTTTGTGTTGTCTAATGATTTGTTGTCAGTGTTGATGTTCTGTTCAGTTGTTGGTTTTGTCCAATGATTTATTGTCTGTGTTAATGTTCTGTTCATTTGTTGGTTTTTGTTGTCCAAAGATTTGTTGTCAGTGTCGATGTTCTGTTCAGTTGTTGGTTTGTGTTGTCCAGTGATTTGTTCTCAGTGTTAATGTTATGTTCAGTTGTTGGTTTTTGTTGTGTAATGATTTGTTGTCAGTGTTGATGCTCTGTTCAGTTGTTGGTTTGTGTTGTCCAGTGATTTGTTATCAGTTTTGATGATCTGTTCAGTTGTAGGTTTGTGTTGTCCAAGGTTTTGTTGTCAGTGTTGATATTCGGTTCAGTTGTTGGTTTGTTGTCCAATGATTTGTTGTCAGTGTTGATGTTCTGTTCAGTTGTTGGTTTGTGTTGTCCAATGATTTATCTTCAGCGTTGATGTTGTGTTCGAATGCTGGTTTATGTTAGCCAAGGTTTTGTTGTCAGTGTTGATGTTCTGTTCAAATAATTGTTTATGTTATCCAAGGTTTTGTTTTCAGTGTTGATGCTCTGTTCAGTTATGTTATCAATGCTTTGTTGTCACTGTTGATTCATTGTTCAATTGTCAGTCTTTGACGTTCAGCTGTTGGTTTGTGTTTTCCAGGCTTGGCTTTCATTGATTCTTTCTTTTTGAGTTCATGGAGTATGTTCTCCTAAATTTTGTTTACATTACTGTTACCTTGTCCAGATGCTGGCTTTCCCTGTCCAAGCTTTGGTTGTCATGTGTTCTATTCTGGTGCTGTTGTCTTTACTTATTGTTCAGGATTTGGTTGTCAGTTTTGTATCCTGTTGCTGTTGTCTATAAGTGTTCTCCACTGGTTGGTTGTCAGTGTTGCTGCCATGTGCACTATTCGTTTATGTTGCCGAAACTTTTGTTCTTGTATGTGCTGATGGTGTGTTTAAAAAGGGCCACCTTAGGACTTTTACACGTATGAAGAAGGATCACCCCTCCATACTTGTATATAAAAGTCGTGCCTCTGAGATTGGGTCCTTTTATTCGGCTGTCAATTATGAGGATATATTCAGTGGTTTGTAAATTTTAGAAAACAAAATAAATTGTTACTTTAGATAAATTGCTATCACCTTCATTCAATTTCCCACATTAGACTACAGTTATCTCATCTTCAGATCATTCCATAATGAAGAATTTATATGTCATTGATTATAGACATATGAATGTGTCATGATTTTGTTTTTGAAAACCCCAATATATCAAGGGTAAGATTTTATGTGATTCGGGAGCGTTTTAACTTTCACGACAAACCTGTAATAAATTATCAAAAGGATCCCGCTTCCAGTGGACATTTATGATCAAGTTTGGTTCCAACTGACTCAGTCATTTAAATGGCAAGATACCAGACGACGACGGCCAAATAAGGCAATAGTACCGTCAAGAAAGTTAACATAACTCGGGAACGTGACGGCCCATAGTATACCAAACTTCTAATTGCTCATTTACCTTGTAGTTTGAATGTGGTGTTCTGATTTCAATTTTTACGTGATATTTGTCGCTGTTTTCTTCGTGTCTTTATTGTTTGGTTGGTTGAATGGGGTTTAACGCCACTTTCAGCAGTATTCCAGGTATACTGTGACTGTCAGATTTAGCGGCCGGAGTGCCCGGTGGGAACCGCCGACCTTGAGCAGGTAACTGACAAAACCTCATCATCGACGGTTGCAGGTCGAGTACACGCCTTTTTGTTGTTTACAAAGCGGGATGCGAACTCCCAACCCAGAGGCGATAGGCTACAATGATTGTACAGATAGACTGAAATCGAATACCTTAACCATTCGGCCACCCAGGCCACCCTTTGTCTCTTTGATTACCATCTAACCGTGGTTTTCCATCACTTCAATTAATAAGACGGAAAAACTTGGTACGATTTCAAGGCCAAATGTTTGTTTGTTCAGTGCAACTTAATTTTAAAAGCTCAATTTTTTCCGTTATTAGTTGTAAATTGTTTTACTATGCTGCACCAGCAACTTTTTTCGTGAATTAAGTTAAGTTCTTTTTGTTCAGATTATTCTGTCATTTTATTCCTGAAAACATGGGAAAGTATTTTTCTAAATCATACAATATAGGCTTAGTGAAAGTTTCTATTAAGATAAAAATTATTCAACTCCTCTTATCTTTTGAAAGGAACTTGCATTCCTGGTCATCAATAGTGGATTTAATAGTTAAATAAACCAAAAGGATTCAGGTTTTCATTTTTTCAGAAATCGATTTCATATGGCAATAAATTATACATCAGAGAAAATACGTACAATCTCCACTATATCACAGATATGGATGTTAGAAATTAGTATCATCTAGTTATGTAAATTTACAAACAAAACTGCATTTCATTTCATTCCATTCTGTTCATTTCTGCACGGTTTTTTGGCACAATATCAAGAGCCTCCTGACAATAGATCGATTCAGAGTACATCTAGTTTTTCGTCTGTGTAAATGAAGTGGAAAATATTTTCTTCATATTTGTTTCGTTGACAAGCAAGGTATTGTCCCTCCTAACACTTGGCGCAATCGTCACTTCCGGAGATTTGGTACTATCACTACTTCCGCTTCCTTTGAATGCTTCAAGCATACTTTTCAAAAATCGGGACAAATTTTCATACTCATGGCTTCTCTGTAGTGCCGAAAGATTTAATGACGGCTTTGAACACAGCTGAAGACATTTTGTCCACAAAGCAAACAATTTATATTGATCAGAAGCTTGCAAACATTTCAGCAAAAGATCTTCTCTTGCTTGCTTTTCGGTATTGAGGTAATTTAGCAAGGTCTCTTCACATTTCTGCTTCAGATTCCATATTTGATACTCCTCTGCTAGTGCTAATATCATAAAAACACTCTGATCTAAAAAAAAAAGAAAAGAAAGTGATGCCATTAATTTACCTTTTAACGATTTCAATATCTCAACTTGCTGAGTTCTTTTGATTCTTCTATTGTAATATAAACGAAGTTTTTCCAGGAATTGTTTTTGCCTAGGCATCATTGGCGAGACATGATAGCGCAAAATGCGCATTTGATGCATCAAAATTAGTTTATGAAATGTCACTTATGCCACTGCTCGTGGACTGTTAATACCTCAGAGTATTACTAGCTCAGTTCCTAGTATTTCGGTATTGACATGAAATTGATATTTTCAAATTCACCATAATAGTTTGTTCGTTGATATGTCATAGTGGTCAGTATTAGTGGCGGATGCAGCCGAAATGACCAGAAGGAACGAAAGATCTTGGGCAGGTAATTGACAAACCTTATCACAAAATTTTGCAAGTTGAGTGCACCTTTTTGTTGTTACAAAGCGGAGTGCGAAATCAAAGCACAGAGATGATAGGCGATAGTGATTGTAGAGATAGGAGTAAACAAATACTTTACCCACTGGGCCATCCGCTCCCCTAGGAACTTGAAACTAAGAAGTATTTCCCTCGTGCATAGCTCTGTCCCAAGTTAGTACAGCTTGCTTTTTTTCGGTCATTTTTGCATTAAGTTCCGTTTTTAAGCATTTTCGTTAAAATTTCAATTTTCCAAAAATTTGGATTGGAGCGTCGGTGAAGAGATCGTTTGTTTGAATGGGGTTTAACGCCACTTTCAGCAGTACATTTATTTAAGCTATATCATAGCGGTCAGTTTAGTGGCAGAGGAAGACAGAGAACACAGAGGGAACTGCCGATCTTAGGCAAGTATAACTGATAGACCTTATCACGTACGGTTACAAGTGGATGTACCCTTTATTTTTGTTGTTCACAAACCGGGCGCGAACTCACAACTCAGAGATGATAGGCTACATCGATTAAACAAGTAAACTAACTACAAACAACCAGCCAATCGGCCATCTAGGCCCCTCAGTGAAAAGACTACTTCTCGAAATGCATCAATATTGGTGTCATGGAAAGTATATTGTATATGCAGTTGGTTTTCGGACTTAAACCACAGGCACTTGGGGTCAGGATTTTTTTTTTCAATTTTTCAACAAATTATCATATAAAACATAAA
>JAOXYH010125735.1:0-10301 GCA_028566455.1 Botula fusca
AATGCTAAATATTCAAAAAATAAACCCTTGCTAAATGTAATAATGTTTAAACTTGATAATCGCAAAATTAACCACCCATGAAAATAATCACATTTAGAGTAATCAAGTGGTATCTTTTTAAAATATATGTTTAGATATTCAAGCTGCAGAGGTGACAGGCTACAGTGATCATACAAGTAGAATTAAACCAAACTCCTGGACCACTCAGCCATGCAAAGAATTACCATACATGGATGTTTTTCTGGTTTTTTTTCTCTCAGAGCATAGTACATGTACTGGTTAATTTGTAAAGCTATCATCTGCATTAAGACACTATTAGGATGTTTGCAATAATTTTCCATGATGCACAATCTTCCATACCTTTACAAATTTCTGTTGTCCATTAACATAACTGGTTACATGTGTACCGTTATGTATGACAGCCACCAGGTACCAGTGTCCAGTTTGTATTCTGACACCAGTGTCAATACCACGAGTACAGGCACTGTCTGTACCTTTATAATACACCCAGAAGTTCTCAAAATGGTATATTCCATAATCTAAACAGTCACCTACTCCACCTACGATTGTCTGAAAATAGAACAATCCATAGAAAACTAGGCACATGAACACAACAGAAAAAATGAAATGAAGCTGAAATCATTACGTATTTATATCAAAGTAATGACATTTTTTCATTGCACCTGTAACTTGTTCATTCCCTTAATCAAACCTTTTATAAATTTATTTAAGTTTAAGTATACAGAAAATTGAATGTGTGTATGCACACAATCAAACAGCCTTCAGCCAGTACATTAGATGATATGGTGTTAACAAAGTTCAGCAAGAACTACAAGTTAATGTCCCCGGTACTTTTTCACAAAGATATAACACCTTAACCCCTTGGTGAAACAGGATCTGGTCAGGTTAGCAGTCGTGCATGCAAAATACAGTTACATAGGAACTTTTATGGATGAGCATTCTGTTCACTAAGTGTAAACAGCACCTCCAATTTCCATGAAAAAGACGCTATCAATCTGTCTTATATATACACAGTGTATTTAAAGGAATGTTCACACAATACAATTTTTGTCCGATTTGACTTTCGATTTTTTGTTTTTGGATGACATCATAGGCATATTATTCCACGTCACAATTCAATTTACCTATGACAACATTTTTACCCACAAAATCGAAAGTCGAATCGGATGAAAATTTATATCCTGTGAACATGCCTTGAAACACAGTTGGTAGAGAACCACAATGTCTACTATATAACTGCAAGATAATACCTTCTCCTTGAAATTTTCAGTGCATATTTCTAGGAAATAAATATTTCATATGCATACAAGTTACAAGTATAGTTTGTTGAACATATTCCCGAACTTCCTACTGGATGCAGCTCGATTTCTTCTTCTGGATGCAGCTCGGTTTCTATGATATATCAAGAAAAACCCTACCCTTCTGACACCATCAGCTTTATCTGGTCTGACCCAGGAAGCCATTGTGTACACTGGTCCAGGGGACCACATTCCAAGGTCAACATATCCTTCTTTAGTCCCATCAAAGACAGCTCCACATGAAAATGGTGGACCAACCTGGAATTAGTAACCACTGAAAAATGAAACTTTGTGCTGATATTACTGACAAATATTGCTGACAACACTCTGAAAAACTGATGAACACCAGGACACCAAAATGGCAACGGTTAAAATTTTTCCCGTAGACAGACACGTAGACAGACACGTAGACAGACGGACAGACAGACAGGGCAAAAACTTTATGTAGGAATCTTGTATTCCCTGACCATAAAAATTTTCAGCCAATATCACTGTAGCCATTACATGAAATTATAGAACTGAACAATGGCAAACCAAGCAATTATGTACAGTGGAACATGTCTTGAGAGACCACCGTTTTTGGCCATAAAAAATGGTTGGTCTCTCATAAGAGGTTCATTTTATATGAATTATGTAGAGTTGTGTCTTCCAAGACTTTTGGCCATCAAAAAATGGTTGGTCTCTCAGAAGAGGTTCATTTTATGTGAATTATGTAGACGTGACATTTTTATGTGGCCTTCCAAAAGACAGTGGTCTCTGATAGCAGAGGTCATTAAGACAGGTTTTTCTGTATTTTTTTTTTTTTTTTTTTTTTTTCCATTCATAAATATTTTATTCCCAATTTTACATTTGTTAGTATGAATACATTAAGTACCAGTACCTTATCCTGGCCTCGTTAACCGAATTAGTAACATGATAATGATTTGTTAGTTTTGTTAGTTCAAATAATAAAGATAATAAACAATGATGTAACTGATAGACACAGACTTAATACCAAATTTACTAAATCAATATGTGGATTTTTTTTTTAATTTGATAAACATTTAATTTACTGAATTTAACATAACTTCACTGTCATTTTCCTGTTTTTTTTTTTTGTTTTTTTTTTTTAATAGTTTCTACGAATCGAAAGTGATAGTAAAAGTAGAAGTGCCGAAATCACTGAAAATTTATTTTATTTCGAAATGATTAATTTAGTTCATTTGGATTTAATTCATACCTTCAATACAAGTATACTAGATAATATAATAATGTTAACAATTTTCCGTATTTTATCTTTACCTTCCCGTCTCTGTTTTATGAAATAGTCTAATCCCATAATTTTCCCGTGTTTGGATAAATAGTTAAATATTTTCTGCATGGATAATTTGCTTGTATCATTTATTCAAGGTAAGTTATTATTTAATACTTCCAAATTTGTGAAAAGTAACAAAGCATGTACTGTCTAATATATATAATCTAATTTTGATCTTCACTTGCCCCATTTCTTAAGTTTCTTTAAATAGAGATAACTCTATAAATAGACGGGAAAATAATTTACATGCTATATGAACACACTCATTTGTTTAATAAACATGAATATTGTATAACAATTGTTTTATAACAATCTTATAAATTTTGCGACAAAAGTATTGCATTTGCTTAGATGAACATAGTCCCTTACTTCTTTTTTGAATACTTTATAAGTATCGATTGATTTTTTCCTTTGCTCAGACAAATAAAAAGTTTTGTATATCGAGAAAGCAATTAAGGTTATAACAATATTACAACCTTCATATTCTTTGTCGCATATTTTGTACCCAAATACGATATCTTTCAAATTAATTTTATTTGTAAAATGTACTAGTTTTAATTTTGACATTACTATCTCCCAGAATTCCGCAATTATTTTACAATCAATGAAAAAATGTTGATAATTATCGCTCATTTTACATAGATGACAATTCGGAGATTGACTAATTTTCCATCTGTATAAATTTTCTTGATTCGGTAAAATATAACTAATTAATTTCCATCTAAATATTTTCAGTTTATTTACAAACAAACTTTTAAAAATAAAGTTGAGAGAATTTTTAATTTGTATGGAGTCTACTGAAAGTATTTTTCTCCAAATTTCAAATCCTAAATTTGGTACAATTCTATCTTTTAATAATTTCGTATATATTATTTTATTCGTTAATTCATGTTTTAGACAATATTTGTTGTTTTTTATGTGTATTTTGGTTCTCTTGGAGTTTTCGGAACTCAGTAATGTTTTCCATTTTTTCGGAATAGCGGATTTTACCGTTGCTAACTCTATCAACCAATTGTGCTTTGCTTTAAGTTTACTTAAAATAAAACGTTCCGAAATTTCCCCTTTGTCATTTAAAATGTCGTTTATATATATGAACCCAGCTTTAATCCAATTTAACATTAATAGTGGTTTATTTTTAAACTTGATAAATTTATTACCCCATAAAATTTCTTTTCTAATTTCTCTGAAGTTATTAACCTCTTTGGTTTTTTTATTAAATTCATGCCAGCGTAATATCATCTCTTGATAAAACTTTGGTATATTTCTAAAATTTTGAAGTAAATTTAATGTTTTTTGGTCCGTATTCATCCGAAGAATTAATAGATTATCTCCGCAATTGTTTAGATAGAATTTTGGAATGACCGCCCAGTTTTCATCCTTTGTATTTAACAGAAGTTGTGCCCACTTTGTAATTAATGCATTAAAATAAGTTTTCACATCTATCATGTTTAACCCTCCCTTTTCAAAATCAGCTATAAGTGTTTGTCTTTTCACCCTATCTCTCTTTCCATTCCAAATAAATTTATAAATTTCAGTTTCTAATTCAGCAATATGTGCTTTTGATAACAACGTGATACTTGCGATGTATGTAAATTGTGGTATAACTAAAGTTTTAATAATTAAAATTTTTCCAATAATCGTAAGATGTCTCTTTTCCCAGGATTTCATCAGGTTTTTAGCTTTATTTATTCTACTGTCCCAATTTAACTTGTCGCATTCCTCTTTATTTAGTCCAAAATATACTCCTAACACCTTTATTGGTTTGTCTGTAAAATTAATACCATCAATTTTATCTTTACATGTTTTAAGTTTTCCTATCCAAATTCCTTCTGTTTTTGTTTTATTTAATTTTAGCCCGGAGAATGTTCCAAATGTTTCTATTATATTAAGCGCTTTTTTAATTTCTTCTTTTGATTTTAAAAACAGTGTCGTGTCATCTGCCAATTGTGAAATTATTAAATTGTGAGTTTTTCCATCTAGTTTTATTTCTATTCCTTTAATATCATTGTTACGCAATTGATTAGCCATGATTTCAACGCATAAAACAAAGGTCAAAGAAGAGCAAGGGCATCCTTGTCGTATGCCTCTCTGAGGTTTTACAGGGGCTGACAACCAGCCATTATTAAAAATAGAAAACCCTATGTCTGCATAGAGTGTTTTAATCCAATGTATAAAATCGTTTTCAAATCCAAAATAATATAGAGTTTCATACATAAAATCCCAATCTAGGCTGTCGAAAGCTTTTGAGAAGTCAAGAAAGAGGATAGCGCCATCGACATTAAATTTATCGGCATAATCTATTATGTCTTGAATTTGGCGCAGATTAAATCCAATATAGCGATTCTTTATATACCCCGTTTGATCAGTATTTATTATTTTATGTAGAACATGTTTCATTCTATTTGCCAAAATGTACGAAAGGATTTTATAGTCAGTATTTAACAAAGATATTGGTCTGAAGTTTGATAGATCTAGTGGATCCCCCTTTTTAAATAATAAGTTTAAGACACTCTGTCTTTGTGAGAATGGTAGTTTACCTGTATCATAACTTGAGTTAAAAATTTTTAATAATAACGGCCCTAAATTTTGCCAAAATGTTTTATAAAAATTTGAACTCAATCCGTCGAGACCTGGACTTTTATTCGGTTTAAGGTTTTTTACAGCATTTTCTAATTCTTCCAGAGTTACGTACCCGCTGCAGGAGGTACTTTCATCTTCAGTTAGTTTACGAGGAGAGTTAGAGTCGACTAAATAATTTCGAATATCGTTGTTATGCTGATTATTTTTAGAGTATAATTTTTCATAATACAATTTTTCAACTCTGATAATTTCAGCTTGATCTGTTACAATTATACCGTTTTCATCTTTTAATTTTAAAATTGTTTTCTTGGTTTGGTTTGATTTTTCTAACCCTAGAAAGTACGCATTATTTTTTTCCCCCTTTTCTATCCATTCTTGTCGTGCTCGTATTTGTGTTCCCTTTGCTTTGTATTCGTAATGTTTTTCAATTTTATTTTCTATGACACTTATCTTTTCGGTTATTTGTTTGTCATCTCTTTTTTTATTCTGTAAATTTATTAATATTTTTAATTCTTTTTCCAAGTTATCTAATTCATTTTTCCTACTAAATGCTTTAATTTTACAGTATTTAATACTATAGTGTTTAATTTCTATCTTTAAAAAATCCCACAATAGATCAATATTGTGTTGATCCCTTTGTATAATTTGTTTATATTTGTTTATTATTTCATTGATATGTGTAACATAATTTTCATCTTGAAGTATGGAATTATTAATTTTCCAATACCCGGGTCCTTTACTTTTCATAGTGACTGTTTCTATTTTAAGCGATACTGCTTGATGGTCTGTAAACTTTATTAAAATTGGCCTAATATCACATGACTTTATATTCATAATAAAATCTTTATTTATAAAAAACATATCAATTCTGCTCGCTTGGTCGGGTTTTTTCCTCCTCCATGTGAATTGAATGTTTGTTTTGTTTTTATAACGCCAAATATCGATCAAATCATTCGTTTGAATCAAACTTTTAAGACTACCGACAGGTTTAATTTTTTTGTTCATATTGTTAGAAATCTTTCTATCATTATTTGTCAATGCGTCATTCATATCTCCCCCCAGTAACACTATTCCCATAGCATTTTCATTAATGAATTCATTTAACTTTTTGTAAAACGTTTTTCTTTCAGACTCGATGTTCGGGGCATAGATGTTAACTAGCGAATAAATAATATTCTCTATTTCTACATTAAGTAATAAAATTCTACCCTCTGTGTCTTTATAAAAATCTAACAATTCACATTCTAAATTACAGTCTATGAAAGTGGCTACCCCTCTACTTGCTTTTGAACCGTGACTACAAAAAATTTTACTTTTTGTCTCCATTTTTATTATTTTTTCAATTTCTTCGTCGAAATGACTTTCTTGAATAAACATGATATTACATCTCTGATTTTTGACCCATTCATACAATCGGAATCGTTTTTCTTTATCCCGTAAACCTTTTACATTCGCAGTACACAAATGTATATTTTTATTCATAGTAGAAACCTTGACCTAATTGACTGTGCTTACTGACTTTTAGTAAGGGATTTCCCCAGATATAAATAAAACCGATTTTAAACAGGTAAACATTTTTGTCACCTGACTTACACATAAAGTACAATCGGTATATAACACATAGCAATTATCAATTATGTATATGACATCAACAATAAAATAATAAAAACAACATATTGATATTATACTACATGATACAAATATACACAGATATAAATCCATAAATATTACGGAGAATGAGATTTGCATATAGGATTGTATGTTTATTTCTCGAACATGCTCGAAATACTTTATGGTTATGTCTCTAAAATTTAAAGAATACAGCGATTCGTATGTCTCAATTTTCTTTGCTACCCATAAATGACAAAATGCAACATTAACGTTTATGAGATATGTAAAAAAGTTACATAGTAGATCTATATGTTTAAATATTGTAGGAAAGCCAATAATTCCTTTTTTCCGGAGTTTGCTACAATGTACCAAGTTGTGGTTTGCCGAAATGATTATCAACTCACAGCTTGATAGAGTCTCCACAGTATTGGTGAGTATTACTATGTTATATCTGTTCTTGTTTTTAAATGTTTTATACGTATCTTTATATAAATTACTGAGACCAACACGGTTGATTACACACATGGTAAAAAAAAATCGACACGATTACGATTAAATCAGGATTATCACGTGGTCGATCAAATATGTTGTTTATAATTCTATAAATAGATTTGAGAAAACCAGGTTTGTATATTTCATGTATACAAACATGAATGAACTTTTTCGCTATTAATAAATCATACGAGAATCTAACATTTGATTTTTCTCGTTTAACACTTTTTCCTCTTAATATATTTGACATAATGATGCGATTATTTTCACAGCCTATGTTTACTTGTACATTGAGTGTGATTTTGATGATCACATCACTTATGAAGTGGCTTATCACTTCTTTATTTATAGTTTCTATATAACTTAAGCCCTTGCAGGTAATTACATTAAATACAAGATGTACAAAAGGAATGCCATACACACTGTGACTAAAGTATGACAGAAGCAGACAAAAGTATATTGATGTTACTAAAAAGTCTATAACTTTTCCTGCTAAATGACTAGAAATACAAATGTACATCCTCATACAAGTACTGATTTTATTATTATTATTATTATTTTTTATGCTATAGGATAAAAAAAAGATGTACAAAAGGAATGTCATACACACTGTAACTAAGTATGACAGAGGCAGAGAAAAGTATATGGATGTTACTAAAAAGTCTATAACTTTTCCTGCTAAATGACTAGAAATACAAATGTACATCCTCATAATAGTACTGGTTTTTTTAATGTTTTTTTATGCTATAGGATAAAAACAAAAGTTGCTTAAAGCCTTTTATTTTGGTTTGGCTACTTTGCTACCTCCTCTATCTGGGGGTGTGGGTGGTGTTCTTCCACTATTGGTTTGACCAGATTTTCTGTTGGGTGTAATATAGCTGCTCATATTAGTCTGTTTTTGGAAACTGACCTGTCCTGATTTTGTGGTTGATTTCACAAATTCTTGCTCACTATTTGACTTTGACTTCTTGCTCTGAATATTAGGTTTACTGATATCAGTTTGTTCATGTTCCTTCTTTTTCTTATCTTTTGCCTTAATTTTTTTCCTGTCTGCCTGACTGTTTCCATGGTCACTTTTGAGAATCGATTGGGATTGTTGTGATTCGTTGTCTTCTTGTTTTTCTGTTAGCTGTTCTGAATTATCTGAGTCATAATCTTGGTCATCATTTTCTGGCAGAACTGTTTCCTGTGTATCAGTTGTTTCATCCTCCTTTTGCTGATTTGTTTTCTGTGACTTCATAAAGTCAGGACAGTCAAGCATCTGATGCCCAAATTGAAAGCATCTTCTGCACTTCCATTCATTCTCACAATTGATGATTGTATGGCCAGGCTCTAAGCATTTGTTACACAAGAAGACTGAATTGTCATTGTCTCTTGGTTGGCCAAAATGATAAATTTTGGCTGTGTATCTACCCATTTTCATTGACTTTGGTAGTGGCTCATCAAATTTCTTACATATAACAACTCTTTTGCCAGTTTCACAATTTGTAAGTCTGTTATCCACCCTTAATCTTTCTCTGGAGAAACTCAAAATTTCTATGTTTCTGAGTGTAAAAACCCTTTGGATTTGGCCATCATCTGCTGATAATGGTACATTGGTAACAATTACTTTGATTATCTGAGAGTCATAATTTGGATTTCTGGGGTTAAATGGCACAGGCATAATTGTTCTGTCTCTCAAATATATACCTTTAGTCAAAAGAGCTAACCTATCAGTTTCATTATCTACATATATTCTCCAGATTGCACCAGTTCTCTGAATTCCCTTTATGCATTCTGCTTCGATAGTCTGACCAATGGCTTTGTAAATCTCAACATGAGTGAGCCAAAATTGTTTCGGTGGTTTCATATTTCCGAATAAGTCTGACTCTTTTATAAATATGGGTTTAACACCAGAATTAGCAGAGCTACTGTTTTTGAATTTAGTTCCTATGTTTTCACCTGCTACTTCTCCGTAGGTCGCCATCTTGTTTTCACGATCTTTGTTTACACCATCTGATTCTGTGTTTTTGTGATATTTACTACTACCTACTGCTCCAGACTCCCAAAATTCGTTGTCACTACCTTCAAAATCTTCATCACATTTGTTTTGATGCATTTTGAGTGATTTGGCATATATAATTCAACGTTTTTGAACGGAGCTTCTCACCTCGACGCCTTAGTATCAGGGGCGATAACTCATCATAATTATTTTCTATGTGATGCATTGTATAAAAAAATTCAACTGGTTTTAACATTTCAAAATTTTTGAAAACATTGACGGCACCATTTTCAGCTTTAGAGGTCAAAGGTATATTTGTAAACACATGAAAGGGGAATGATGTAAACAAATTAAGAATTATGTTTTTTTATTTGTTAATCACTTACTTACTAAGTATGAAATAGAGAAGTACTACTTCATCAAACAGTCACGAAAATCATAATTAGACATATTCCAGTTGTTTCTAGTAGAAAAAAATTTACAAATTTTATTTTGACGAAATTAGTAACTTAGAAAACTTCATTTGAATATATATATGTTACTAAAACAAATTTCATTGTCACAAACAGAAAATAATCTTATCCGGTATAAATTATATCTATTAATTGATAAAGATGCAAAACACGTATTATGATCATATACCTAGACTTTAAGAAGCTACATTTGTGTATAGTGAATTTGGTAAATTGCTGGTGTTAATACAGGTGTTGGGCGTTGCAGTGTCACTGTGAATTCGCGGCTATGAGAACGACAAAAGATCATTTTCAAACTACATTGAAATTTAATAGCTAGAAAACCTGTCCTTGTTCCCCTTTTACGACTGTCGATGAAAAGATTTCTCAACAAGCGATATATATGGCTGACAGTTTACGTTACAAGGACAAAGTGACAATTATTACCGGCGGATCCAGTGGTATTGGCAAGGGATGTTTACAGATTTTTGGTAATTTTTAACTACTGATAAAACGTTACTGTAAACTGATGTTATTTTGAAATCTGATATATGATAGAAAATGTTAAGATT
>JAOXYH010125843.1:0-10300 GCA_028566455.1 Botula fusca
TATATCATCAATATTGTTATAATTACCAAATTAATACTTTTATGAATACGTAAGTGGAAATTCTAACTGCTTATTTATCTTTCAGTTCCCAGTGGTGTTGTATTTTCAGTTCTCACATGTTCGGTATGGTATTTATCCTTGTTTTTTCAACCTTGTCTTTTGTCCGTGGATTTTTTACTTTTTCATCATCGTTCTTACCACGTTTTTCCCCAACTTCTCTCTCTCTAGGGAGGGATCTGGGTGGCCTAGTGGTTAAGGTAGTTGGTTTACGTGTATAATCACTGTAGCCTATCAACTCTGGGTTGTGAGGTCGTACCCCACTTTGTAATTAACAAAAAAGGGTGCACTCGACTTGCAACCGTACGTGATAAGGTTCATAAGTTACCTGCCCGGCTTCCTCCATCACTAATAATGACCGCTACGATATAGCTGAAATACTGCTGAAAGTGGCGTAAAACCCCATTCAATTCATCAATTAATCTTCCTAGAGAAGATTTCAACTCTCTATTTTCAGGAACCTTTGAATGTTAACATGGACGACAGTAGTAATTTTGTTGTATTGAATCCGTATTTAATTACCAAGCGCTATCCTATCAGATGTGGCTTCCCTGTTGATCCAGAATGACACCCAGGATAATATAACTAATAACATACATGGAACGAAAATGTTGATCACAAAATACCCCGTATGTCGTCGTAGATTAAAATATACTGTTAACATGGAATGCCTAACTGAAAAGGAAAATAAAAACATGTCACTTCTCAGGTCGTCAGAATATGAAAAACAAGAATGAATACATTTAACTGAGTATGCTAATGGACTGGCTAGGAATCTTACTAATATATCAAAAATGACAAATTACGCACTATTCCATAGCTTCATACCACAGATCAGTTAATCATTTTGGTTTTAAATGATGGTCAGTGTGCGAACTGCTAATTTTGTAAATAATATAAATTGTTTGTTCTCAGATTCTAACAAAGAAAATTCCACTTTCACCAAAAGTAAATAAAAAACTTTTCATTTTTCACTATATGTTGCTTTTAATTTATTCATTAATTTTTATTCATGACAATTTTGGAAATCTTACAAGATAAAAACATATATCTATTTGAGAAAAATAACAGATTTAGTTTAGCCAAAGCTGTCAGTAGAACTGAAGTCAAGGTCGCCAAACTGTCTGTTTAAAGAAATAATATTCCAACATCTGCACTTCTGATAAAATTTGAACGAACTTCACCATATTAATCAAGATATATGCATGCTATATTAATCACAGGAAATTAATAAAGTCTTTGACTGCTATCTGGTCTTTATGTGACTCTACTATAGAACTATAAATTCTATTTTTCCAGTACATTGTGCATGACTGACACATACATCTACCTATTCCATCAATGAAATATACAGAACCTCCAAATATTGACTGCTACTCAAATTAAACGATAGCACCAGAAATAAATGACTTTACTTTGTTACGGAGTTCTCTGGCAGGTTTTATTGATAGCCGTAATTTTGACCAAATAACAGATGATATATTTTACATGTTCTGGTATCTGTCATTGTCCATGACGATTCGCTTAACTATCAATTAGACGGACTTTTTTCCTGTGCTGTCAACAGTTGACGGGTGTGTTTTATGGAATTTATTAATCCACCATTAGGCCAATGATATTCATAATGATAAGAAACATATAAGGTTTTTAACAAATGATATTTTCCAGACACTTGAAAATAGGATATGGTCTGTGTATTGATGATAATTCATCATTTGGACAGCTGCTAGACATAATGAATATATAATGCAGATTCCTCACCGATATATTTATGGAATATCGAAGCTTCTATTAATTAACTTCAATATTTCAATTCCTAGAACTTATTAGGGTTAAATACAGTTTAAGTATAATGATTATGTGAAATGAAAAATAAATTTCACTTAACATTAGAGGTAAGCAAGTTATCTTACTTTTCATCTAAGATTAAGTGTCGTTCTAGAAATATCACCAAACATTAAAGGACAAGACATTTCTGATTAGGAAAGAAACACGAGAATCCTTGGGCTCAATATACACCTACATACTTTGCTACCTATTCTGTTAAAAGAAAAGCTATTATTCCATTGCAGTCTCATGTAATTCAAGTTGATATGACGTGATTACTTGTGTGCCCAAGGGTCCCTATACAAGATAATCAGGGTCATTGAATCAAGACTGATCAGAACCCCAAAACATAAAAATTCGAAACGGTGAGGCTAAATTCAATAGAATTAGACAGCATATGTCGCACAATGGCACCATAGAATTTTCAGTGACTATAACGTAAGCAATATCCGTTTAATATTTGATTGACTGTAATAACTTTAAAATTGTCGCTTCTAATTCCTGTTTCCAACAACGCGAATCAATAACCTGTCAAAGTTAAATCTCCCGAAGGATCTGTTAATGGATCCGCACAATGGGTGTTGCTAGCAGAGCAGGAGTTATCTACCCTGCATACGTATATGGTCTCCTTCCATAATAGACTTTGTGTGATTCTACAGTGTTCTTTGGTTTTACTCAAATATCGGCAACAGAATAACGAAGCAACAAGTTCAAGACAGAAATCCAACATTCGTGGATTCAGGGACAGGGGAAAACGGTGGAAACAAATAACGAGAACTAGCATTTCACAAAAAAAAAATTCAAAAACATTTAGCAAACAAACAAAATAGAAAAGACAACATGAGAACCAAAGAACTAGAAATATGAACTCGCACAAAAAATTACGGGAGTAGCATCAGGTGTTCCTTTAGGGTATGCATTGTCCTGCTGCGTTACAACGACTCTCGTCGCATAGCAAATGGGATTATCCAGTGAAGTCTCCAGTCCGGCGAGTTTTAAAATCCATGGTAACGAGAAACTAACAGAAGATATCTTGTTGCATTTGTTAGAAAGAAACATCGTTTCGATCTACCAAATCATTATGGCGACCATAGAAATTCAGGACTGGGTTGCACAAACGTCAATTAATGTTAACATTGTCAATTAATCTTTAACAAATCCCAATGATTTTATTGTCAATTAACTTTTGAATGACAATTCAATTTAATTGACGTTCATGCAACTCAGTCCTGGAGTGACAATTTAAACAAAGGCTGAACATAACCCTGACCAAGAAGTTTATGTGACAGCAGTTTTTAGCAAAAGATTGAACTGGAATATCCGGCCACTGTTTGTCATTATAATTTTAATAACACTTTACCGTTTTTTCTGTACGTAAATGACGTCTCTGCTGAATGGTTGATCAGGTCAAACTGAGACATGCGCATATCTGGTGCTCTTTTCACAGGTTTATCCTGCCCTGTGTACCAAATGTAGACAACGTCTTGTTCCGAATAGGCAACTGAATAAAGTTCATAAATTAGATTTCAGTGTTTTGTAATAGACGTATTTATAAAAACTATAGTTTAGTAATTCGTCGGAATAGACGTGTTTCTATATGAAAAATTGACTCTTGTAGTAATTACTATAGAGAAAAAAATCAAACATCAAAACGAAAAAAGAGCAAGTTTCATTATACTACACGAGAAGGTAAATAAATTATGAACCAAATATTATATTGTAGATTTCATATGAATTTACAGTATTTTTGTCAAATTAACCTCATTTTCTTTCTTGATAAGATAATTTAATTCCTCAGCATTGTCCTAAAATTGTATTTTATTCAGCCAATAGAATCAGTGCTGTCACTTTAGTTTTCAACCGGAATTTTCAAACTTCTCCATTTTCACAGTAATCAAATAACGTGTAATTAATTCGAAGCAATAGTTCAGACTTAAAACAAACGTCTTTATAAGACAATCTATAATTACAGGAATTTCAAAAACATGGTTTTGTTGTTATATTAAGATGATACGACTAAATGGAAAATGCCAGGATGAAAACGTCATTCTGAGACAATATTCTGTTCAGATTAAATGAATAAAGACGAAAGATGTGGTTATGAATTGATGGAAGTATTCATACATAAAATTAGGTTTTGATTAATGTGAAACAAGAAATATTGTTCAAATAATTCTATAACAGTCAACCAAAGCCTTTGAAATATGCATGTACCTTCTTAAACTTCAATGTTTGCTGGAACGTCTTTTGGTGTACATGTACTGCCCACCCCACCCCCCTTTAACTTATCTTACTGATTAATGTCCACTTTTCCAAAAGTTACAATTTTTGTATGAATAATAAAGGGTATGGGGTAACCTTCAGTAAGACATCAACTTCTTACAAATAGTAAAACCTGGCATGGGCGCCATAAAACTGAGAATATTCTTAATTGTCACAGTTGCAGCCAATCAAATTACAGTTTCAATGGTAGTTAAGAAAAAAAAATTAAGACTTGAGAATTTCCTCAGGTTTATGACGACTAGGTCAGACAATCAATCGGACTATTCGATATGTCGCCACCCTAATGTATCGCGAATTAATTATTGAGCTGGGTCTAAAAGGTCACATTATGCATAATTATTATTGAAGTATAGTACACTGTTTAGATCAGCAATTTGATATTAACTGGGGAATGGACGTTACTTACTATTAATTTGCAGCTGTTTTGACTTTAAAATCAGTAAATGTTAAAAAGACTGAAACAGATACAAATGCAAATAATGCCACATATTGCTACAGTTTTCGTCATTAAATTATTCAATTGATATATAGACTTACAACTTCCAAAATGTAGAGGACACACTTGAAAGTCCAGTGGATAATGGTGAAGTTCCATGTTACATATAGCACGAATCGTTAAACTGTAAAAAAATAACATCCGGGTGAAATATTACAACAGCCTTCAAACCGAATGCTAGTATCCATTGGTTTTTGTGCCTTTCATATACATTGTAGCAGCTATTATTTTTTTCTTAATTCTGTACCATTCATGTGTCATTTAAAGTTTTATTACCCCAAAATGTTTAGCCAACATGCAACAAAGTTTCACTTGGCTAAAGTGTTGTTTAATGGTGGATAGACGTTCTTGTTTTATTTTCTTAGCGGATCAGAGTCTTTTTTCAATGTATTCTTTGGGGTCATTAAGGCTCGTAGGTCGGTGCCATTTTTTACCAAAGTATAAGAGATGTTGCACTAAAAATACAAAAATGTAGGTGTAAATTTTAATTTCCTGATGTAAGCACAACTTTCGACATACGCGCTATTTAAGAACAGGTGACTAATTTTAATAACTTAATGCGAAACAGTTTGATGATGTTTATTATTTTTCGTCCGAAAGTGTATCGAAACACTTTACATAATCTGGTTAATCATAATAAGAAGAGACAATAGAAATTTTTGTATATTATAGATTTGTAATTTTCTATATTAGTTGCCAGAAAATGCAAATATTAAGCATGAACCCTCTCGACAACACATTACAGCCCGTAATTCTCAATGGATTGTCAACAAAAGAAGGGTGAAAGGACCAATTGACTTGTTCCAGAAAAAACTATAAACTTCAATCGAAAATTCCAAGTTCTGCTTTTGCTGTAATGGTAAAATATTATGTGCGTGTCACAATTCTATAAGAGCACTATTCTTTAACCCAAGACTCGTTATTGAGGCGATATATTGTAACATTGTCTGTTTTCAATTATCTCTTCACAAATTCAATAACCAAAATTTCAAATTCAATTCTAGAAAACTAATTGACCATTAAATCATTCCGTACATTTGTCAGGAAATTAGCATGTATATTGTTCATTACTTGAATTAATCGACTGTTACACAAACAATAAAGCCAACAGCAGTGAAAAATAGGAATTAGTATTTTTGTGCATTAACCGTTAATGTGATCAAATTACGAGAACAAAAAGTTTTACATATTTCATTCAATCGCATTTGCCCTAAACGTACATGTAATTCGTATTTCTTTCTGCAAATCCAAATCTGTCACTACTTTTATGCTATTCCAGTTTATATGTGATGACAAAAAACATGTGTCCAAACATATTATTTATAGGATATTAACTATGTACCAAACAGTCAAATGTTGAATAAAATGGCATTAACAAACCGTTGGGAGAAGAAAATAGACCCATTACGTCCAATCCGGACAAAACGATTTGGAGTTGGGACCATATGAAGATAGGACTTTCTTCCATTGTAAAATACAGTATCAGGAAACCAGATTCTCTCTAGGATTTTAATGCTAACAGATATATTTTCCACAGATGCATTTGTTGCAAGTCGTTCATCAATCCAACGTTGTCTGAAATATATATCGATTGAGTATACCTGAAAAACAGAAGGAAAGTCAAAATAAGTTACTGATATACACTATTACCTCATTTTCCATTCAGAAAACTCAGTGTGTAAATGGGGTTCAAAATTTGTGCGAACCATGAGGCGCCGGAAGGTTAAGGTTAACAAAATCAGGGGGGCGGGTCAAATCACTATGAGACAAATAAAATCAGCATTCTTGCACAAGGATGATACAAACAATTAGGAGATAACAGTATTATATTTTATAATTGCCGGCATCAATTGAATGATTTGATGGTCGGAAATTGAGTTTACTCGCAACGCGTCAGCGGAGCCAGTAAACGGATATTTCCGACCATCAAATCAAGAATTGATGCCGATAAATTATCAAATATAATATCTAATGTACATGTAAACGTTTAAAAACACCTTAAAACGTTCATTTTAAAAAGTCGGAAGTAACGTCTGCACTTGCGCACTAATTTTCGTGGCATCAATTTTGCAATGATGCCATGAGATTTTCAACGTCACGAACAATGTTGCATTAGAATGAAATATCAAAAAATTAACGAAAACAATTGATTGTATTATCTAGAATCACGCGTTGCATTTATTAATGAAAGTTCAGACTTAATATCGTGACATTGCCTTATAGGAATAATTATGATTTAGTTATGTCATTTACAGTGCATGCATTGTGTCATTAATTCTGATTTAAATGCAAAATGTCGCAGGAAATGAGAAATTGAAACAATTTAATATGATCACATTTGTAAAATGTCAGAAAAGATATCACATGCGATTCGCTTCATTTCAATGTATCGTCAAAATTCCAATAACAAATAAACATGAATTTTACGGAATGGTCCCATTGTGTTACTTCTGTTTTAGCGCATTACAAGTTATGAAGGGACTGATAACAACATCCGTCATTCTGATCAAGTAGATTAATCTCTGAGGTAATATATAAACCAAACAAACTTTCAAGGGTAAAAAACTATTAAAGGTCAACTAAAAGGAAACGCAATTCTTCTTACAAAAATAATAAAATACAATAAATAAACAAACAAAATATTTTTTCTACCGTAAGATAATATAAAAAAATGAAACTAATTCACAACACTTGTAAGAAAGATTTATAACAGAAAAAGTGAACTCCAACGGAAATCCAATACAATTGCAAAGCCTGGGGGCAGAAAAACATCCAAAACTACTGGCATACATCTGACTTGGTACGAAAATTGTGGGTTAAACCAGGTTTTATGGCATGCCAAACCTCCCACTTATATGACAGTCTCAAGGTTATGTATGGAAAAGAATAGCTGTTAAAACAGCTGTCCAGATACATAGTGGTCAACGACAAATCTTACAGAAGATCCCTTGTCACATTTGTGAGATATATATGTCGTACCGATCTACCAAATCATGATGGCGACCATGATGCAAAAATACCATCACACAGCTTACTCTACGTCAAAATTTCTGTTTAGATTTTATAACTGTGTAACATGCGAAGAAGCCATTTACATTTGCATCAGTTGCTTATCTCCAGACACAAGAAGTACTCTTGCGACTGACTGGTGAATAGATACGTAGATTCAAAATTCAATTGAAATATTTATATAAGTACAGAACTCTGAGAGGTAACCTTTTACTCGGATAACGGTTTAATATATTCTTTATTCTATCATACAATGAAACCGCTTTAAGTATGGAGTTTGCTTGCACCTCTTGATGGACTGGCACGTTCTTATTGTAGATAAATCATGTCCACGTCAATTACCGAACAATGACGCTTTCGCTGTCACCTGTTGGCTTATCGTGGCTGATCGACCGTGCGAAAGTGTTAAAGAAAGTTACATTTCACACATTGTGATCTTTCATCAGACGGTCTTTTACAACTAAGTGTACATGTATCTCAGCTGTAACATCAAACCCCGTTTAACACAAAAAGGATACTATATTGTTATTTTACCGTCTGATGAAAGATAACAATGTGTGAAATGTAACTTTCTTTGTTACTTTCACACGGTCAGCCACGATAACCCAACAGGCGAAGACGACAGCGTCATTGTTCGGTAATTGACGTGATTGATCTACAATATGAACGTGCCAGTCCATCAAGGTGAAAGCAAACTCAATACCTAAAGCGGTTTGATTGTAAACAGGTCTAACGAACCTTCAGTAAGATTTAATTTGGAAACTCGGGGGAAAGAGGGGAGTGTTATGATCCTGTCACGGTGTGGGATCATTGCAGTATTACAGATGGTCCTGGCGCTAAAATCATAGAAAAAATGACTTTTTATTGACATTTACTTGTGAAAGCATCTTCTGATCTTTAGTTTTGTGTGCTTCAAAGAAAGGAATGTTTGTTCAGTTTAAACACATTTTATTCGCTTAAATGCAAAAAGGATCAGACAAAACATGCAAAAGTTGAGCACACTTATGACGTCTTTCTCCAGTAAACAATATTTACAATGGAGTATAAACAGCATGCATGATGAAATCTACATACAAATTAAATATTATAATTTCGATAGAACACAATTGAACTACATGTAAGTGATTTATGATGATGATGATGATGATGATGATGATGAGCGTGGTTCTGTTTATTACGAGTTCATTATAAAATAAGAAATCTTTTTGACCCTTTGATGTATTCGAATACATTTCTGATTATTTTCACTCTGTTCTTAGGACAGTAGTTAGTCACCAGAGGTAAGGAGTTGAAGATTTACACGACAATTATTTGGTAGCCAATTAAGATTATCAAATAATTTGTTTCTTGTATTTCTGTATTTATTACATTCAAGAAAGAGTAAAAAGAATCTTCGCGGTCAGCAACACAACTGCATGATGGGTCAGAAACAATATTTACCCTATAAAGGTCATACTTTAAGAAAGAGGCAGATCATCGCAGTTGGGTTAAATGAATCTTAAGCTTGCAATGTCCAAATTTAAAGTATTTCGGAACCAAACTTATTCTATTCGCATTTAGCTTTCTATGTGCATTCTTAAATAATTTGGAAACGATTAAGATAATAATGGTATTGCTTTAAAACGTACCATGTCTTTCTCAGAAATAGGGCCCATGGATCTAAGGTAAATATCTGTTAACACCTCTACAGGACTCCCTGAAAAAGTGCATAAAAAGTTGAATGAAACGCAGTTCACTGAAATAAGTTTTAGACAAATTCATTTAATATTTTTTAGGACTCACCTTTTCTCAAATTTATGTTGAGGACACGCCTTCTTTCAGATCTATGTTAACGTTACGAAGAATTATTTTCAGTTAATGTTTTCAAGAAATACTACTAAGTTCACTTTACTTCTGTCGGTAAGTTAATCTTTCACTAAAAGTCATATAGAAATCTGCTAGTTTTTAATAATAATTGCTATCGTCGATTCGGATTGATCTAGATGTATTTGGCGTTGTTTTTAAGTGTTTTTCTTAAGTGTTTAGAAGGACCGTATGAAGTGAAATCGGGCTTGACCGAAGCGAAGCCACTCAAAGACTATCTGTTATGTTTTACAATATCACCTTATAAAAAGTAAAAGAAATGAGCTCTGTTGCTGAATAAAGATATTAACTCGATAAAAACCAACCAAAGAAAGAAATATTATAATCATATTCTCTTTTCGTACAAATGTTTCCAGTAGAAATTGTCTCTACGTATGAATATACGTACTCGTAATATTTTTGTTAAAAGATCTATTGATTTTAAATTAATTTCCAAATAACGAACAATATCCTATTCGTAGCTGGTTTTTACATGTAGTAATACCATTTTAGAGATGATTTAAATTTCTTTTTGATTTTAACGGCTTAATTTCCAAGAAAATCATGTTGTGATCGAAAATTAAAATCATGTTGTGATCGAAAATTAAAACTCAGTTCAAAAGGGCACGAATGAGGTCAACAAGGTGAGTGCATAATGACAAATGTACATAATAACGTATACATCTATAGTACTCTGTTTTTACTGTAGACCAGAGATAATGTTGAGTATTTAGGATTCCATAGTGTAATTACCGCGCAATGCTATTTCCGTACGGGGGCACGACT
>JAOXYH010125953.1:0-10299 GCA_028566455.1 Botula fusca
TCATGATGTGCCACCCTCTCAGTGCATTTTGCCTGATTTTTATATGGAATGATACTTAAAAATAAAGCAGTAGCTGACACAGTAAGGTATGACAAGAGCTATTATTTGACCCTTGGATAATGAAAAATTGAAAAATCCTAAATCCTTGCCAAGTTGCAATGATTTTATTGCAAAATGAAAATGATAACCTTTTCTGGCCATTGTAAGGTACAAAAATGCAATTATGAAGAAGAGAGACGTGACAGGTATGTCAAACGTGTCACGTTTGACCAAAATGGGCCCATTTTCTGTACAGTTTTCTGTCAAATTGATTGAGTAAAAGACTCACTCTAAAAGGTATGATTCATAAGAACATGATTCTAAAGACATTTTCGAGCAAAAAAGCTTGTTTGATAAGACTATTGTTCGTATCTAAAAATAAAGTAGAAACTGTCAATCAAATTCCATTTGCGCTTTCCCGTTTTCCATAAAATGCATCAATTTGGGGACCTAAAACATATATATTTAAGTGATTACATTGCAGGGTAATACCGATTATTATTGCAAGATAAGAATAAAAAGATTTATACCATTGATGATTTCCGATTTCGCCTGGCCAAATAAAGTGGAGTTGTCATGCGATCTCCTCTGCCATAATTTACATCTATAGAGCATTAGAATTGTTGACCATTACCAATTGAATAAGAAAATATACAATATAATACTGAATTGATATTCAACTCTCACACTATAAAGTAACAGACCGCGAGGAAACAAAACAATGCATAAAAATGACAAAAAGGCTTCATAAAACTGAATGGAGTTTATTCAACACAGAGACTGGACAATTTAAATATTAAACATCCTTCTGATCTATACACAGCGGAATAGACAGGTAATAGTAGAGCATCATTTTTCAACTTAGTAATGTTTTACTGCAAATAGAGTGGTATTTTATGACCTTTTCAGTTTATCAATATTAATTTGAATTGACCAGTTAAGACGGATTCTACCGATGAAAACAGTTGGCAGTAGAGAATACTTGATTATAAAATTGACCATCATATACTTCTGTTAAAATCTAAGTGCAGATAGATATAATGATGTTAAATTACCTAATTATAGTTGCCATGTTCATGTTTAACATCTTTGATTTCTCTACAGGAAAATATACATGATTATTTACTATAACAAAAAGGAATATTTGGAAAGCAACCATCGATGGAATGGAGAAGATTGCTAACTATAACGTTATGCACTTACAACTCCGAAGGAGTTATGTACAATATCTCTCATTTTTGAACTTAAATGGCCATCATTTGGGAGTCATCATCTATCCATCTGGCAAAAATGTATTCATAAAAAACGTTCTGTCAACCTCTCGACCAGTTGGACTTGACTATAAAATTCCTTACGCGGTTACACTTTCTACCTTGTGTCCTGAGGCCATCCAAATTCGGCCGCCATTCCGTAAAAAGGCAGTGTTCAAAATCGCTTCATTCTTTTGAGAGGACACTAACAATGAATAGTAAAACGTAGATATCATCACCAATCAAACCTACCTACAAAGGTACCTCTATATTGCAAATCACTGTCTATAAAGGGCACGATGGTTAATACCCTGGGATGAAATAACCATTGAAATTTAAGCTACATATGAAGTGAACGTGCTCATAAAAGCCACAAATTTTTGTTCCGGTGACTGCCCTAAAAGACAGTTTTGACTGTACTTTTGCATTTTGGACTTCAAACTCTTGACCAGATCCAAAACAAATAAATGTTAATATTACTTTTAAAAAAATGTCAGTCTTTACTGTTCGAAGATTCCAAAAATGTTCCATTACGGGCCCAAATTCTCCTATATTCTACTTAATATAGGCTAGTTGCTATCATAATGGATATTGCTAACAATCGTTTATTTAAACTTACCAAAACCACAACCAACAACAACGAGAAACGTAGTTTCTTCAAAATAAAGTTCGCTAACAAAGGTTTGGATGCCATCAATATAGGCAATATCGTCAATCAAAAATCAGCTCAAAACGAAATACCAGCAAACCTCACTGACAAATCTGCACTTATCATTTCATACAGCTACATAAAACCAATAGCAACTCAAATATTCAATCATAGAAAGGTGTTACAGAACTTAAAGTTAGAGGACCTCCGACCGCATTTGGCCATCTCCCATACTCTTACGATCCTACTAGGCATGATGTTGCTGGTGATCTTGGCATGACACAGAATAAAAACTTCGTGAATTGATATCCAAGGGCCCAAAATATCGTCTGTCTCACCTATCAACCTGAAATATAATTTCCGTTTTTTAATTGATTCCGTGGAGGATTACGCAAGGAGATTGACAAAACACGAATCAGATGGTCCAAACAGTCGGAATGGACTAAGGACGTCCTTTCATGTATTAAAAAATACACAAATTACAAGGTTGCATGAGCATCAACGGATCAAATATTTTTTTTATGATCCACATGTTAACAATGCTCTGAACATCCTTTATGACAAATATGTGGTCGTTCCAGCTGATACAGCCTAAAAGAGTACTGTATTGGTCTGTAAGAAACACTATATACAATATCGATTTCCTCATCAATGAAATAGGACTCGACAATTCATCAGGCAACCCTACATACACTTGAACATCCCTTACCAACGAGGAGATTTTCGAAAATTACAAACCTGTCCTTTGCTTCTTTGGAATTAATACCAGAATTAGATCTCCACACTTTGTATTGGATTCCAAAATTACATAAAATCCATATAAAAACGGTATATAGCTGGCTCTGCTCGATGTTCAACCAAAGCACTATCCAAGATTCTTACTACAATCATTACCACAATTGAAAGAAGGGCTACAAAAATATTGTGAACAGGTATACTCCACCAGCGGTGTGAATCAGATGTGGATTCTAAAACATTCCAAAACTTACTCTAATGTTTCCAGTCCCAGTCATTCAAATCTTGTACCAACATCAAAACTGTTGATTTTTTTCTACACTCTATATTTCAATAACCCATTCCAAATTGAAAGACGGTCCCCATCTTTTAGTCAAGCCATGCTTCTTTTATAAGAAGGAATCGCAGATATCAATATCTCGTTTTGTGCCACAAAAAATCCTATTTCGTAAAGGATAAAACTGATGCAGATAGGAAATGTACCTAGGAGAAAATTATACAAATGTTGGACTTTTTGATCGACAACATACTCGTTGAATTTGGTGGACTAGTATATTAACAGACTATCGGTATTCCAATGGGTACTAGCTGTGCCCCCTTCTGGCCATCTTGTTTCTGTACTCATATGAAGCATAATGCATTCAAAATCTCTGAAAAGCACTTAGAAAAATTCTTTAATTTCACCTTTAGATATATTGATGATGTTCTTTCACTCAATAATCTATACTTAATTGATTATTTACATCTCATATATCCCAGTGAACTTGAAATTAAAGATGCTACAGAAGATACCAGAAAATCTACTTCATATCATGATCTTTTTCTACCAATTGACCAAGACATCTCAAAACTAAGATCTGCGACAAATGTGTTGATTTGAGTTTCCAAATTCTTGAGTAGAAATGATACTTTTAATTTGAACGTGTTAAAATTACCCAAAATTTAACAAAGCTTCAGAGTTATTTCCCTCATGCAAAGCTCTGTCCGTAGATAGTTTTGGGCTCCTGTTTGGGTCATTTTGGCATGTTCTCGCTTTTATAATTTTTTGGTAACAGTTGTGGTCTTCCAAAGTTTTGGTCCCTAGCATAGCTGACGAGTAATTAATTTACGAAATGTGCACATCTGATGAACAAAAATCGATATGAAATGTATCACACTTTGTATTGTTAAAGGTTTGAGATAAATCTGCCTCATAGGAGTGCAAAACATGTCGGCAAGTAAGGGATATCAGTTAAGTCACCATTGGAATACCATGACATCTGTTCAAAAGCACATCCATCATAATGGACAAATATTTTGACTATCCAAAACTATAGAAATTTAATTGCATCTTCTTTGGTGTATATTGAAAATGATTTGGTTTCTTTCTTTACCAAGCAAGTGCAGTTTCTGCGAATAGCAATAAATTTGTAGGCAATAACATGAAAATTGACCCTCATGATTTATTTTGACAGTGTGTTGATCCTTCAAGATGACCGTGAATAAAAAAATCACTGTTGGCATTTTTCCTATAGAATAAATTCTTATTTATAGAAATTATAAAACAAAATGTGTGTTTCAAGGCAGCTCGTGCAAATATAAACAAAATTTTAAAAGTGTCATGCGCATTTTATGTTGTTCATACAAATTTCGTTATATAGATGTTATCAATATATAGCATCTGTACCCGTGACAGTTTTTGCCGTTTTTTTTTATAATCATATAAATGCCGGTTTTTACTTAATTGCGGTATTCTGATTTCTTTACCTGATTTGTACTTTTGCAGTCAAAATGTAATAAAATCAGAAAGACACGAATTTCAAAATAATTGAGCAAAAATGTTTTAATCTTTCGAAAACAAAACGTTTTTTCTTTTTTTTTTCATTATCACTGAATATTTCAAATTGCTATGAATTTGCCGAAATTTGAGAAATTTTATCCCATATGTTCATGTCCTGACTGTAAGAAGACGTAAGCAATATGTGCAAGAATTTTCACCACAGTCTGATAAATCGCAGCCAATTGTTTATGCTTCAGTGAACATTATCTTTTGGGGGTATATTATGTGCTTCGAATAACCAGTTATCAACAGTTGAAAATGGGCTTGTTGCACTTTACTAACTTGAGTCATTCTTAAGAAAGCAATATATATTCTGCTAGTAGCAAAAATAAGCAATGCATGCCTTGCATTTAGCGACAGTCCAGAAAATTTGACTTCAACGGGAAATAATTATTGCCTTTATGGAATGATATCTGTTTTAGTTTCTTTGTTGTGTTGTTCGTTGTTTTGTCCATTCACGGTTTTGTCTGTTGCCTTAGGATATATGAGCTTTGATTACGTTTTGGTATCTTCTATATTTTACTTTATATGTTAATGACATTCTTTTTTTTTAGATATCTGAGCAACAACCAGTTATCTACATTGGAGAAAGGAATCGTTGATACGTTAAGAAGTTTATATGTATTGTAAGCTTAAACTTATTTACTTCATTTATTCCTAATTCAGAAATATTTCCCATCGCTTGGATGAGAAAGAAAATATGCCATAATTTTTAAATCAGAGTTATCAATTTTTATCAAATTGTAGCAAATAAGATATACTTCTTTGACATGTAGCTTGATTGGATGATGTATTTTGTCTTTCAGATAAAATATACCTACTTAATAAGCAGTTATCAATATTGGAGAAAGGAAAGTTAAATAAGCTGCCCTATTAAATAAGATAAACTCATTTCAATCATTTCTAATTCTGCAGTATTTTCTGTCAGCAACAATATGTAACCAATTTGTGTCATGACATTTAACACATTCTGATTATCTTGTAAGATCATTTCACAGCAAATCATTCATCTGTTTGTTTATATTTTGTGTGTCAGAGACCTGAGTAATAACCATTTATCAGCATTGGAGAAAGGACTAATTGCACTTTATTCGATTCATGAATAAAGTAGCATTTTCTATCAATTACAAGAGTAAACAATGCACGCCGCTGCATTTAACGACAGTCTAGTAAATCTGACTTCAACAGCAATTTACGTATGCCTTTGTGAACGATAATTTTATATGTTGATGGCATTCTTGGTTACAGATACGTGGAATATAACCAATTATCAACATTCGAGAAAGGAATCTTTGATATGTTAACAAGTCTACAGATTCTGTAAGATTAACATAATTTTATTCCATTATTATTCCTAGTTCAGAAACAGTACCAATTATTTACAAGATAAAACAGTAGATGCCGTAACATAGTTACAATTTGCAAGGAGACCAGTAGCAAATAATATATGCTTTTTTGACGTGTAGCTTGATTGGATTTTGTCTTTCAGACATCTACCTGAATAATTAACAGTTATCAATGTAAGAGGAAAAAAGTTAACCAATAAGTTCTGTTCATTTAATTCGCTCTTAATTGTGTAGTATTGGCTGTCATAAACGATATGTAAACAATACTTGTCATGATATTATTTCACAATTTAATAAATATGTAACACAACTTTGCACCAAATCATTCATGGCATAGAAAAAAAAATATCTGTTGCTATTTTGTGTTTCAGAAGCCTACATGCCAACCAGTTATCGATACTGGGGCAAGGAATATTTGATAAGTTATCCATTCTGGGTGCCTTGTAAGTTATACTTTACTCATTTAGATAATTCCTAATTCTGCAGTTTATGCTATCAGAAACAATATGTAACCAATATGTGCCATGACATTTTATTACATTCTAATCAACTTGAAGATGACTGTACAGCAAATCATTCATTGCTCTGGAATAAATATAGATTTGTTGCTAATGTGTGTTTCAGAGGCCTGCATGCTAACCAGTTATCGATATTGGAGAGAGGAGTCTTTAAGAAGTTAACCAGTCTGGAGGTGTTATAAGTTACACCTTACCTATTACATAAATTATTAATTAAGTGGGGCATCCTGTCATTCAAAAGAGCTTTACAATATATTACCTTACTCATCTCAAACATTTTTAATTCTGCAGTATTTGCTGATAGAAACAGTATAACTAGTATGTACCACGACATTTTATCGTATTCGGATAAACTTGTACAATTAATACACAGCAAATCATTAAAAGGTCTAGGAAAAATATCTGAGTAGACATTTTGTTTTATAGAGACCTGGGTAATAACCAGTTATCGATGTTGGAGAGAGGAATCTTTGATAAGTTATCCAGTCTGTCACACTTGTAAGTTCTACCTTCTACATTTAACTCATTCCTAATTCTGCAGTTTATGTTGTCAGGAACAATGTGATAACTTGTAAGATGACTTCGCAGAAAATCATTCATGGTTCTAACAAAAATATATGCTTATTGACATTTCATGTTTCAGATACCTCGGTCATAACCACTTATCGATCTTGGAGAAAGGAGTCTTTGATAAGTTAACCAGTCTGACAGTCTTGTAAGTTCTGCCTTACTCATTTAGATGTTATTCATAATTCTGCAGTATATGTTGTCAGAAACTATGTGTAACTAATATATGCCATAATATTTTATTATATTCTGATAACTTGTAAGATGACTTCGCAGCAAATCATTCATGGTTCTAGCAAAAAATATCTGTTTGTTGATATATCATGTTTCAGATACCTCAATCATAACCGGTTATCGATCTTGGAGAAAGGAGTCTTTGATAAGTTAACCAGTCTATATGCTTTGTAAGTTCTCCGTTGCTCATTTAGATCATCCATAATTCTGCAGTATATGTTGTCAGAAACAATATGCAACTAATATATGCGATAATATTTTATCACATTCTGATAACTTGTAAGATGACGCCACAGTAAATCATTCATGGTTCTAGGTAAAAAATGTCTGTTTATTGATATTTCGTGATTCAGAGACGTGTGTAATATCCACTTGTTTATGTTAGAGAAAGGAATCTTTGATAAGTTAAGTAATCTGACAGATTTTGTAAGTCGCTCCTTACTCATATATCTCATTTCTAATTCTGCAGTATTTGCTGTCAGAAACGATGTATAACCAATATAAGTCATAATATTTTAGCACTTTCTGATAGCTTATAAGATGACTTGACATGAAATCATTCATGGTTCTAGGAAAAAAATATCTATTTATTGATATTTTGTGTTTCAGAGACGTGAGAAATAATCAGTTATCGACGTTGGAGAGAGGAATCTTTCATAAGTTATCCAGTCTGACACAGTTGTAAGTTCTACCTATTCCTGAGTATGCAGTATATGTTGTAAGAAACAATATATATAACTAATATGTGCCATAATATTTTATCTCATTCTGGTAGCTTGTAAGTTGACTTCGCAGCAAATACTTCATGGTTCTGGGAAAAGAAACAATATTTTTTTGACGTTTCGTGTTTCAGAGACGTGAGTAAAACCAGTTATCGATGTTGGAGAAAATAATCTTTTGATAAGTTAAACAATCTGGGGGATCTGTAAGTTCAAATTATGAAGAACATGTGCGATGACCTCACAGCAATTCTCTCATGTTTGTCTGACAAAATGTTTTTGTTGATATTTTGTTTCATACCACAGTAACAAGATATATGCCGTGATATTTAATAACTGTCTGCAAAATTTATCAATTGACGTCAGCAACGAAACAGTATAGGATGGGCAAAGATATCTCTATTTGTTGATGATATTTCATGTGTCAAAAACAACCAGTAATCAATGTTTTTCTAGTGGCAATAATTCTTATATCAATTCAAACACAAAGACTAGTGAAACCATATGTGGGCAAAATTGAAATAATTAATACAATTACATCAGAAACAAGTAATAATATTAATAATAAATGGTCTATAGCTAGTTGTTATTCTGGACATATTCCATAAGTAGTTGCATAAACATGCTCAACCAGTAATACTTTGATCCATTCAGCGAAACCTAAGAAGAAATTACTACGAAAGCCCAGAAGGATCATGCGAGATTCTAAATTCGAGACCAGCGTATAATGATTTTTTCGTTTTAGATACGTTTGAGTAATAGAGGATATTCACTTTTAATAGAAATTATATATATGGGAGCAGTCTGGCTTTATACTATAAAATTAAGTAGAAATTTCTAAGAAAAATAAAAGCTGAGAACTGTTATAAGCTATTCTCTGATTGGTTATTTTTGGATATTGAATCTCGAATTTCGAATTTCGAATCTCTAATTTCGGATTTCGAATCTCGTATTTCGAATTTCGAATCTCGCCTCTCACGTGATCTTTTTGGGCTTTCTGATTGGTTTATTTTGGATCTCGAATTTCGAATGTCTCATGAGCCTTCTGGGCTTTCGTATTAAAAATACCAAAAAGAAATACTAGTAAGATGCATTGTATCTCATACAAACCGTGAAACAAATTGTTTTAATAATTTCGTGATGCAAGTGCAACTGTTTTATTTTAGAGACAGCGAAAATGCACTCTGACGGATACTCGCTTTACATAAGCAATACAAGCGGAATATGGAGGGACAGCATTTTATTAAGCTCTAAAGATGGATATCCGACCGTTGTCCACAGTGTAGATCCTGCTGCAATTGGACGTTACGTCATATATGTCCCACCAGACATCAGCGGCACTGCTTATATTGATATCTGTGAAATTGAAGTTGTTGGTAAGAAAAGTAGGAAAATACATTGCGTTTGGAATTGTAGACACTAGCAGGGTATTCTGCTTAGCACCGCGCGGAAGACAAATGTCTTTTATTTCGCGATGCCTTACACGCAAAATAAATCTAATTTATAAATGTGTTATTGTTGGAAGAAATTCCACATATTTTGTGAAGAAAGAACAAAATGCACCGAAGAAGATGTGATCAAAAGCTCGAGTTTTTGATCGACAACATATTGTTCAGTGAGGTGGACGTCTTTTTAACAGACGGCCGGTATTCCTATGGGGACTTACTGCACCTTTACTCGCCGAGCTGTTTTTGAGACCTATGAGGCCAATTTCATTACAAACCTTCTTTAACAGAAAGAAAGACATATTGCCAAGTCCTTCAATCTCACCTTCCGATCCATAGATGACGTCTTCTCGCCAAACAATTCATGATTCGGTGACTACCTTTAGTAACTCTTGACTGGTAAGATGTTGTATTAGGGTTATGTTCCATCTTAATTAGTCACCGGTTCAAAATTCTACGACCTCCATCATGGAATTCTAGACCGTTATGATGTGTCCTTCTCTAAAATGAGAACAGACTGGTTCCCGTGATTATAGGTTTCGATTCCTTTTTTGGATGTTGCCCACCGGACACGACTCGAAAGCAGAGGACGTTTACCCTTACGGTGCACCGGTTTTTTTTTGTCGGCGTCCGAGTTGCTCATTTAGTTTTTGGTTTTGTATAAAGATCTCATGTCAGTTTTTATATTTTCCATATGATGTCTGTCTTTGATTTCTTGGCTTTGTCTTTACCTCTGGCTTTTCTGTTTTTTAATTATTCTTCTAGACCGCAGTTTTACATGACTTTTATTTCTAACACAAGTAAATCTGTGAGATGATAATCAATACGTTCAAGTCGGTTGCTACATATTTTTTTCGAATTGTATTTCATCAATCAAAGGGTGCAAATTAATAAAGGACGGAAAGTTATCACAACGATATACAGTCGAACCTGTCTTAGTGACCACCTCTATATAAATACCTCCTGTCTTATGTGACC